>MU771834.1:18426-35464 GCA_026770625.1 Nicotiana glauca | reverse complement strand
TAGCTCATTCTTTCAACTTTAAGCTTTCGAAATGAGAATTCTCTTCCCAAATCAACTCTGGACTTCTTGAAATCAAATTCTGACCACGCGTACAAGTCATAATACCTGAAATGAAGCTGTTCATGGCCTCTGACTGCTGAACGGAGTGCTAGTGCTCAAAACGACTGGTCGGGTCGTTACAAGGTAGGTTCGGGTTGTGTTCTGGAGGTCTGTAGCTAATTTAGGCTTGAAATGTCGAAAGTCAAATTTTAGAAGTTTTCGGTTCGATAGTGAGATTTTGATCCGAGTGTCGGAATGAAATTTTGAAAGATGGAGTAGCTCTGTAGTGTCGAATGTGACGTGTGTGCAAAATTTCAGGTCATTCGGACGAGGTTTGATTGGTTTTTTGATCGAAAGCGTAATTATAGAGTTTTGGAGTTCTTAGGCTTGAATCCATGGTTGATTCTTCGTTTTGATATTGTTTTAGATGTTTTAAGGATTCGTATAAGTTTGGACAGTGGTACTAGACTTGTCGGTGCTTTTGATTGGGGTCCCGGGGGCCTCGGGTTAATTTCGGATGGTTGACATAAGGAATTTTGGAGTTTAGAGTTGCAGCTTCAGCTGGTTTTCTATCATAACCGCACCTGTGGTTTGGGTTCCGCAGGTGCAGAGCCGCAGAAGCGGCAGAGTGACCGCAGATTTAGGTAATGGGCCGTCAGACAGAGACTGAGCGCAGACGCACCCGAGGAGTTTGATTTCTACGCTTCTTCTTCCTTTCTGAAAGGCCCTCGGGTTAATTTCGGATGGTTGACATAAGGAATTTTGGAGTTTAGAGTTGCAGCTTCAGCTGGTTTTCTGTCATAACCGCACCTGTGGTTTGGGTTCCGCAGGTGTAGAGCCGCAGAAGCGACAGAGTAACCGCAGAAGCGGAAAAGGAAGAATTCTAGCAGGGGCCGCAGAAGCAGGCCCGCATCTGCGAAGGGTTAACCGCAGATGCAGAAACTAGACTTTAAGTGAAAAGTCACAGATGCGACCATTGTTTCGCAAAAGCGGGACCGCAGATGCAGTTTCACTAGGCAGAAAAGGGATAGAATCGAGGGTTTTGTTCAAAACTTTGAAATTTTGACTTGAGAGCTCAGGATTGTCGATTTGAAGAGAGATTTTCACCTGGGTGTTTTGGGTAAGTAATTTTTGCTTGGTTTAGACTAATTTCTATGAATCTACACTTAAAGTCATCCTTAAATTTCGAATTAATGGTGGAAAATTGGAGAAAGTTCCTAAGACAAACAATTGAGTTTAGATCACGATTTTGATGTCGGATTGGAGTAATTTTTATGAGGATTCAGAATTTGTAAATTTCACCCAAATCTGAGATGTGGGCCCGAGGGACGTTTTGGTCATTTTACCTAATTTAGCATATTAGCTTAGAATTTCTTTATAGAATCAGTTACTTGACGTGTTATTTACAGTATAAAATTTAATTGAATAGGCTTGGGCCATTTGGAGTCGAATACTCGTGGCAAGAACGTGGTCTCGGGTTGATTATTGAGCCGGTTCGTGGTAAGTGACTTGTCTAACCATGTGTGGGGATTCTCCCTTAAGGATTGGTATTGTGATAATTGAAATGACTTGTACGTGAGGTGACGAGTGCGTACTTATGCTAATTTTTGAAAATCCTGCTTTCATTAAAATAGCCTTAATTGTGTTTTTTCTTTCTTGCTTACACTACTTGAAATTTAAGCCTGCTGTTAGCCTAGAGAAGCATGTCTAATTGTCTAAATTGCTCTATTTGCTTTAACTGCCTTATTTGTATTATGTGAAGCATGCTAGGTTAGAAATTATATGTTTTGCTTTGGTATGAAATTGAGCGTAATTGAGTATTCCTTTTTGTTGTTGTTGTGTGTTTTATTTTGGGACTACGGGAAGGCATCCCGGCAGATCCCCTATACGAATTTATGATTGAGCTGAGGTGCGGGATACCGAGAGATTCTTGGCACGTATATTGAGGATACCAAGAGATCCCTAGCATATATTGAGGATACTAAGAGATCTTCGAGATCCCAAGAGATTCCTAGTATAGATTGAGGATACTAAGAGATCCTCGAGATACTGAGTGATCCCCTGTTATTATCCTTGTGTTTGTTTTAGCCTCTATTTCAGTTATTGCGCTCCTTACTTTCTCGTATTAAATTCTTATTGTTAGCTTTCAACTATATTGCTTATCTTATTCTATCATACCTTATATGTTTATCTTATCTCAATAGGTCCCTGACATTCCTCGTCACTACCCGACCGAGGTTAGGTCTGACACTTACTGAGTACCGCTGTGGTGTAGTCATGCCTTTTCTGCACATGTTTTTCATGTGCAGATCCAGGTACCTTGACTCAGACTTACCACCCTTGAGGAGAGGCGATCTTTCGGAGACTTCGAGGTATATCTGCCGCGTCCGCAGACCGAGGAGTCTCTCTCCATTCTCTCTTATAGTGATATCCCTTCTATCTTTACTGTTGATGTAGACATTCCGGAGTTAGAGCATTTTTACTGTATTCGTAGCTTGTGATTCATGGGTTTTCGGGTTTTGGCAGTATGTATTAGTTTTTGAGAGTTAAAGTTGTGTATGCCGAGCGGCACTTTTAAACGTTGTTTTATTACTCTATCTCTGTTTTAACCTGTTTTCTTCCGCAATTTGGTTTATTTCCCGCATTTTAGGCTTGCCTAGTCATAGAGACTAGGTGCAGTCACGATGGTTCACGGAGGGCGAACCAGGGTTACAATTTCAATGTATTTCAATATATTTCGATGTATTTCATTATCCTTTTTTCATTGCATTTCAATGTATCTCGATGTATTCAATGTATTTCATTGTATTCACTGTCTCGTTGTATTTCATGAATGTATTCATATATTTGTTTAATTAATATAATTTATGTATTCAGATGTATATATGTATTCAAATTGCTCTGTTTTTGTTTTATTCATCGGCTGGAAAAAATATTCAACATATTTTCTTTGAAGATTGCTATGTTTTTTGGTGTTTTTCGGTTGAGAATCTTTTTTATAACCGGCAATACAAATTTTATGTATTATAATTGAGTTTGTTGAGTTATATTATGAGTCTATTATGTCAATTGATTCACTTTCCGTTTAAAAATAACTGAATAGGCCATGAATTGCGCTATATACGTTATTGTATTCACAAATACATACCGTGAATCCAGTCGAATACAATAATCAGTCTAGTTGTAATCCCCTATTTCACGTTGTTTATACAGCCGGATACAAAAATCTATCTAACTGTAATCCCCTGTTTCGCGCCTAGAAATGCTACTATATTCATGAATACAGTAACTTAAATACATGGAATACACTCTTAAAAACCTAAAACATATAAAAAAAATATAATAAATAATAGCTATAACTAGCTAATAATCACTAAAATATAGTGGTTTAAAAGTTTTTCCATAAAGTAAACGGTGAATCCGACTGGGCTATTTGTAAAATGATCCCGAGTTTACTCTGGGCTTTCGGATGAAGAATCCGGCCCGTTACACTTTTCTATCGTCTTCTCCAATCCTCTGCTACTGCTAAACCCTGACAGAACCCTAATCCCCTCCATTTTCAAACAAGCACTATTTCCAAATGGCTCTCTCCAAACACTCCCTTTTCACCCATCACCTCAAAACCCTAGCTAAACCCCCTTATCTCCGCCGCCCTCAACCACCACCACCTTCCTTCATCTCCCTCCGTCTCCTCTCCTTCGCCACCCCAGAAGAAGCTGCCGCCGAACGCCGTAAACGCAAGCGCCGCCTTCGTATTGAACCTCCTCTATCCTCTCTCCGCCAACAGCACCAACCTCGTCCTACTACCCCTCAAAGCCCTAGCTCCGCCAATAACCCTAATGCCCCGAAAATCCCCGAAACTGTTTCCGTACTCACCGGAAATAGACTCAATCTCCATAATAAGATTCTCAAACTGATTCGTGAGAATGATCTAGAAGAAGCGGCGTTGTACACGCGTCACTCTGTTTACTCCAATTGCCGCCCCACTATCTTCACGTGTAACGCCGTTATGGCTGCACAGCTCCGTCAGTCCCGTTACTCCGACCTGCTCTCACTTCACCGGTTCATCACGCAGGCTGGCGTGGCGGCGAACATCGTCACCCATAATCTGCTCCTCACGGCTTATATGGATTGCCGTAAAACTGATATGGCTATGGAACATTACAAACAGCTTATTAATAATGCACCATTTAACCCTTCACCAACGACTTATCGGATACTTATTAAAGGACTTGTTGATAATAACAAGATTGAAAGGGCATTGGAATTGAAGGAGGAAATGTTGTCTAAGGGTTTTAGTGCTGACCCAATTGTGTATAGTTATTTGATGTCTGGACAATCTAAGGGTTCGAACGCGGATGGTGTTTTCGAGCTTTATGAGGAGTTGAAAGAGAAAATGGGAGGGTATATTTCGGATGGAGTGGTTTATGGGAGCTTAATGAAAGGTTATTTCTTGAGGGGAATGGAGAAGGAGGCAATGGAGTCTTATGAGGAAGCTGTGGGAGAGAATTCTAAGATTAAGATGAGTGCTGTGGCGTTTAACTATGTTCTAGATGCTTTAAGCAAGAACAGGAAGTTTGATGAGGCTTTGAAGTTATTTGATAGGATGTTGAATGAGCATGATCCTCCAAAAAGATTGACTGTGAATTTGGGTAGCTTTAATGTGATGGTGGATGGTTATTGTGCATTGGGAAGGTTTAAAGATGCAATTGATGTTTTTAACAGCATGGGTGAGAAGAGGTGTAGACCAGACACGTTGTCTTACAATAATCTGATTGAGCAGTTGTGCAAAAACGACCTGTTGGGTGACGCTGAGGACCTTTATAAGGATATGGGAGAGAAGGGGGTCAGCCCCGATGAGTTCACGTTCGTTTTGTTGATGGATACTTGCTTTAAAGAAAATAGGCCTGATGATGCTGCCGCGTATTTTAAGACTATGGTTGATGCTAAATTGAGGCCTAATCTTGGGGTTTATAATAGGTTGGTTGATGGGTTGGTTAAAGTTGGTAAAGTTGATGAAGCAAAATCATTTTTTGATTTGATGATGGGAAAGCTGAGGATGAATGATGATAGCTACAAGTTTATGATGAATGCATTATTCGAGATTGGAAAGCATGATGAGGTGCTTAAGATTGTGGATAGAATGCTGAGGGAGGATCCAGCCGATTTCACTGATGAGTTGCAAGAGTTTATTCGAGAAGCCCTGAGGAAGGAAGATAGAGATGAGGAGTTGACCAAGCTTATGGATGACATCGAGAGGGAGAAGAAAGAAGCTGCAGCCGCGGAAGCTGAAGCAGCTGAGAGAGCAAAGGCGAGTGCAAGAGCTGCTGTTTCTTCTTTGATAAATAGTCCTAAATTGTTTGGAAATAAGGAGCCCGAAGAGCAGTCAACAACTGCTGGTGAGGCTGCAAACAGCAATGATGATGTTAAACAACCGGTCCCTGAACAAGAGGTGAGTGCTCAAGAAATTGCTGCTGACGCCAGTTCTGCTGGTGACGGTGCAGAAGCTGAGAACCTGGGTGCTTCAGAAGCTAGAAGTGATGGTGCAGTTTGATCGGATAGCAGCATGAAGTTGCAATATGATGTTGACAACTGATGAGAAAAATAGCAGGTTTCTTTTCATGCTGTCACAGTTGCAAGCATGAAATAAATCCTCTTTTGATAAATTGCTGGTGGTAAATTGTGTAATTTAGATGAAAATGAAATGAATGATTTTCTTTATCACCTTTAAAGTAAATGGTGGGTGACAAGTTGTAATGCAACAATGTATGTTGGAATCTAATTATTACTATTTCTTGTTACACTAATACATAAGTTATATTGTGATTGTAGGTTGACCTGCATGGTAGTGTTATTGACATATGAGGGCATTAGCTTCCAATGTAGGCGTACAGTTTTGTCTTTGACGTTAATTCTGGCTGTCTAAATATTCGCGGCTATAACAGTATTCAAGCAGAGATCACCTGCCATAATGTGAACAAACTGCAGTCTCTATATTGTAATCTGTTCATAATTAAAAAAGATTGTAGATCTGTTATGGGGTTGGCCCCTTTTCATGAAGGAATCTTGCATTTAGGATGGATAGCAAATGGAAACTTTGTAGTGAACGCTGTGGTTTTGAGCATTTCGCTTATTCTTATTATCTTTAATTACAGCCATAGGCGATAGAATAATCATTCCAATGAACCCTGATCGAGATTGTTTCTAATTATCACGAATCATTCGAGATGAAACACAAGAAACTGTAATATGGTTATTAACAATTGATATAACTAAATCTTCAGGGACAATGATATGTAGCCGGGCAGAGCATGAATTTCACGACGCTACAAACAGATTGCTGTCTGTCTCTAACACCCACTGTCGCATGCACATACATCCACAGGAAAAAATAGGGGAGGGAAAAAGTAGAGGGAAAAAACATTCACTCCGAAAGATAAATTAGCTACAGAGATTTGGTATGCACACTCCACCCTCTGGATTTTGCTGTTCCTTCCATATCCTTCCAGTAACTCGAAGTTTTAGCTCCTTTCGATCCCCACCAGAAAAGAAAAGCGCCATGTTACGTTGGATTATAAGGCCATCATGACTGTCCCTGACCTTGCGGTGGCTATCTCGAATACTTCTTGGTGTTCCCTCCCATATGAGTTTTCTACCATTTGCACCTACTTCGAGACTATAGCTGTAATTGCGTGCCTCAGTCTCATCGCCCATAAATCGTAGAAAGGCCATGTAAACGGGGGCCACTCCAAGCTGGAAGGCCTCAAAGTGGAGACAAAAATACTGCCCAAAACAATGGAAGACCTGAGAAAGGAGCAATAATGTTTAGTCAATGAGAATGTACTTAGGATACGTCAATAGAAATAAATGAGAGAAGAATTTTTCTGGTTCCACTGTCTTAAAAGGCAAAAGTGGATTTATTCAGAATGTGTGCCACCATAAGATGTCTAGAGAAAATTTAAAACACATCATGCCTCAGAATTCTTCCCTACCTATGTTGTATTGAATATATCAAAGTAAAATGTACACCCTTTAACTCATAAAAGGCCAGTTTTTCTTTTATTTGAGGTCAATCATAAGGAGCACTTTTGTTTTACGTGATAAGGTGCACTTGTTCATTCATTGTTTTCAGAAACTCAATATCCAACAAATAAGAACCTTTAACCTTTCAATAAAATGATATAATATTGTCCAACACATTTGAACCAGTCAAGACCCTATAAAAGAGAAGATGAGCACAGAAAGAGAGAACAAGAAGATAATGCAGGGCATTACAGCAAAAGCTACAGAAATGTTATAGATTAATCTGGTTATCCAAGTTTTCCAAATTTGAATAATTCATCCACAGAACTTTTACAGGTCTATTAGTCAGCTAGTTGGGTGGATTAAAAGGAAACTTTAAACCTTCATTATCCAAGAAAAGCAATGAAAAAAATGACACATGATGTTCATCGGTCACCATTATCGTTGAACTCCAAAAAGTTCAAAATATATAGCTGGACTTACCGTCAGCATCCATGTGGCATTTTCTACTTCTCGAGGATTTGACTTCACGTAACGGTGGTTGAATGTGCATCCGGTGTGCATATCCACTTTATGATCATCTCTTAAATGTGCAACCAAATAAGGGATGTCACCGGTCACTGAGCACTCTGATCCAGCATATGGGCAATTGTATGGTCTAAAATTGCACAGTGCCTCATGCTTGAGCTTACTGTAATATGGGAATATTTCTGGGCACCCCAAAGAATAATATTTGCAAGGGAGTTCAAGTGACTCTGCAACCTTCTCAAGTGCTAAGCACCTTATATCACCAAGTTCTTGCCTGCATGTAGGACAACGATTATGCACCCTCGTTTTGCAGGTAGAACAAAGTGTGTGCCCATTGTGACACTGCAAAATAAACAAACTTTTAAGTCTTCACCACTCTATGTACTCTAATTTAAAGACTAAACGAACAAAAGCATCGAAGATTATCATTGGTCACTCAGTTTATGCACCAAACTATCATACAAAAAAACAGTTTACTCACAGCAACGAGAATCTTAAGGAACAAATGTTAATAAATAAGAAAAGCTCTAGGGAAAGGAGAAGGCACATATTCATTAGTGGTTGTACAAGCTCAACATTCTCTAAGCACGTGCATTTCCGCTCTATCTGATGTAGGAAAGCAGGCTGCTATAAGATTTAGCCAGCAAAGCCTTCTTTTACTAATTGACAATAATTTGGTAGGCAAAGTATCAGTGACAAAATTTCCAGCTTGATCCCTACCGGTGTACTATAAATGAAACAAAAAGACAGCACCTATATATGCTGAGGAGTTTCCACTTCTGCATATAGAATTCCTAGTCGCGTACAGTATTAAGTAATATCGAATGTCAATCAAGTCACCTGAAATAACTATAAAGAATCATGTCACCTGAAATATACTCTGAGATTGTACCAACTGACAGGTTTACTATAAATGAAATAGAAAGACAATAACTATATATGTTGATGAATTTCTACTTTCAGCATATTATTCCTAGTGGTATTCGGTATGTCCTGGAAGGGCATAGTTGAATTACTCTCAGCGCGAGTACACCATTTATAACTTGTTCAAGAAAATTTGGATATGACTTCAGAGAATGAAGTCAAACTTATCTATTACAGTTTGCCCAAGAAAGTTTGATGTGTCATTACAAACTTATCTTACACAGTTGCTTGTCCATCTCCCTAAGTCTCACTTCCTGCCCATCGAGGAGGAATTTCATGTTTTTATTTATTTATCTTTGGATGGGGTGAAGGTGGTAAGGTTTATGGGGTCTGCCATAGATTGAGTGCCTTCCTGACAGAGACCTCATTTTCCTGACAATCTTATCCCATAGATGTAGATCTAGGGGACCAAATTCATCCAAGCTTCTAAGACCACACTAGTTTGACCCTATATAATGAGTACGACCCTAATAAGGCTGCACAAATATCAATCAAAGAAAATGAGCTTCAATGAGCAATAATAAGCAAAATATGACTAACCAACCTACACAGGCGGCAGATGTGACAACAATGTAACTCCCCCTCAGAGCTGCTATACTAAGTCCCTAAAGGGAGAGACTAATTTTTTTTTTTTATGTGATGTCGAGGTCTGCTTGCACGGTTCAATCAAGTACGTATACCTCCCACTAGCACAAGCATTAAGATATGACTAAATTAGGCCATGTCCACATTATTTGTGTAGTGGCTAATTATTCTTGAAGCCAAAGTAAATTGTGTGGAGCCAATGTATTCTTGTAGCTAAAGAATAAAAGTTTTTTCTTTTTGAATTGGAGACAAAGAATATTCTCTTGTAAGTAGGTATCTCACTTCATTTTTATCCCTTCCATTCTCAAATACAAATTTCTGTATTCATAACATTCCCGGTTCTGTAGTTAGTTAAAGAGATCAATACATTCCATAGAAACACTTTTGAGTGAGCCTCTACGTAAGTGAATGTAGTGAGGTTTCTGGAATAATTAGAGTTTTATCTCTAATTTAGTACACTCTTTTGTGTAACTGTTGATATAGTAGAATTGCTCCTCTCAACCCATGGGTTAGGTATCACTTATCGAACCACGTAAATTTGTGCATCCTTTATTTGCATTACTTACCGTCACTATCGACTTGTATTGTGTTTGTTATTGTAGTAGCCTTATAATGACAATACATAGACAAAAGTCATGTGAAACATCAAGCTTACTCAAATTCATAAGAATGGAATCAAATGTGTCGATATATCAGCATATATAAGTACCTACTACCTAAACCATACGAAGCATGTAATTGCTTCAAGTAGAGTCTATTTTCTATTGTCCTCTTCATATACAAGGCCTTCAATTTTTCTCAAATGCCTTTAACAATGGTTTCTAAAGCGCTTCACGTAAAACCTCATCAGAAAGATTTAATATAATACTTGATTTTGCCTTTTTATCAAGGCTAGCAAACACCTCGTCCATCATTTTCTCTGGCTTGTTCTCCTTTTCCTGTAGCGCCAAGTCTTATCAATCTTGGATTATGATAGCTTCCATCTTAAGCCGCAACATACTAAAACTTGCATTTCGGTCAAAAACATAAGTCTCTATTACCGTCATGGTGAGTGCTAGGACAACCTGGAGTAACTTGGCACTAGTACCAATTTGTAAGGATCAGGATTCCGAGTAGTGTCATTTCCCAACACTATTCTTGTGAAATATATTAAACTCTCTAACTAACTATAAACCCGAGATAATACAAAAGATTTGTAATTGAAAATTGGAGGGATAGAAATGAAGAGGGAAACCATGTTCTTGGTGTCCCTTTTTTTTTAAAATACTTTTATTCTTTGGCTCCAAGAATACTTTAACTCAACACAATTTACTTAGCCTTCAAGAATACTTAGCCACCATCGAAATAATTTGCACATGGCCTAATTTAGGTCATATCTCATAAGTCGATACAATTTACTTTGGCTCCAAGATACTTGGTATCCGGTGTTAGGTAACTCTGCCATCAACGTTTTAACAAATAAAAAGAATCACCCTCAATCAAGCGTTACTTGAAAGTCAGGATAGATACCACTCTCAGTTAGTACTTATTTTTTTTAAGCAAGAACTCTTACTCGTTCATATCCCATACCCATGGGCATCACTGAGACAATGGTCGGATTTTACAAGCTGCTTTGATTGGAGCAGGTTAAGAAAGATAGCTGAAAGTAGCATAAGGAAGAGATTTTATGGATGGAAAGAGGTCCTTACTTTTTTTCAAGGTTTCAGAATTCAAAGCCAGATGATTCTTAACATTTTTTTTAATCTATGCTACAATCTGAATAATAGTTTTCACCCGCTTCATTGACTACTGGAACATACCCTTGGATACGAGGATCTGACTAACATTTCTCATTTACCTACTCATGGAAGGATTCAAAATTAAAGTACACCTGTCATAAGACTGATATGTTTAATGGACAGGCATGAGGCAGCAAATCATCTCTCCTCATATTCATAAAAGATTTAAGTAACTAAGCCAATTGCAGAATAGTCAAACTCAGTTGCCGTCATTTCGCAACCAGTCAAAAGTAATATCGCATATCCTATAATCTGCAGTCATTTTCAAGAACTCAAGCTGCGGCAAGGTGATTATAAATTGTTCATTGATAAAAACCTAATCAAATTCTCAAGGCAAACTTCCATAATCATCAGCATACCACAGTCAAACTATCTGCTTCACATCTACCAAAAGTTTTCACAGTATTCCTAAAGACACTCGAAATTCTAAAGAAGTCACCTTTAAGGTAAAATAAATAGCACAAAGATCAACATACCACTTCAAACATATTTGCATCATTATCCATCAATAGAACAGTAAAAACTAATAATCGAAAAAATTCAAAGACCTAAAAAACAGACGTTCATAAAATGGACAAAAAAACTATCAAATAGGTAATTTGAAAAGTCAAAGAGAAAAAATAAAAAAGAGAAGACCTGATGAATAGGAGGATACATAGAATTGGTGCAAACGGGGCATTCAAGTAATTCATGGACACTAGTAGGGGCAATTCCGGAAGGATTAATGTTGTGAGTTTTTGCAGAAGAAAATTGATGTACAGAAGAAGACTGGATCTCTTCATCTTCTATGCCATCAGATAACGACACACACTCTATACTCTCCATTTCCATTCCTTCTTACCAAATTCAGAAAAAAGATTCAATCTTTTTCTCCCCACCCAATAAATTACAAGTCACAAATCGCATTATTCAAAATTCACATTTCTTAACAATAGAATTTGAAAGAAAAAACTGGAAAAAAAGGAGAAGAGAAAGGAAAGGAAAGATCGGGTTTTTTGATGGATTCTGAGGAAGAACCAAACCAAACAAACCCTGAAAAAGAGGTTCTTTTCTTCTCTCTCTGTGCACCTGAATTTTGTGTGAGAGAAATGAGGATCACCGTCATATTCCCGACATAAATTGTTGTTAGATCTTTATCTGACGGCCAATGATTTTTCTTAATTGTTGCTTTTGGCGAATATTTAAAAAGAAATATTGCAGAACCTGTTTGATGTGATTTTTTGGGTTCAATATGCCAATCTTAAATTCCCAATACAGCTATTTGGCGCTTATTGTTTTTCCTTTTTGGTTTTTTGAAAATGGTATATTATCCGTATTTTATTTAACTGTAGATAAAAAAAAATAAAAATTACTTTGCAACTCTAGAAGAACAATTACTTACATTTTATATTTATATCAATCTAATGGATACTTGATATAAGTTATTGCATACACTCATATATATACTAATATCTTGATACGTGCGTTGTGCGTATTATTCCGTACAAGCAGTAAAAAAAATTAAAATATTATTAAAACATGTTAAATATTACACTAAAATTTCAAAATAAAAAAATACATGCTAAAAATAATAAATAGTTTTAGAGACGTAGAGTTGAACTCAAATCGATTAGATAGCTCTGTGAAGATCAATAATTATATTTAGTTAGATAATTATATTTTATTAGTACATAAATTTAGTTGTTATGAGTTACAAACATATAATATAACCGTATATTTCACCTAATATTTCTTTGTAGATATTGTTCTTAAAGTTGTTCTATTTTTATGTTTCTACGAAATGATCAGTGCAACAAATAAAAAGAAAAATTAATACTTATTTGTACATGACATATTTTTTTTTAAAGAATGGAAGAATCAAATGTTTGTAAAATTTTGTGAACAACTAAGTAAGAAGTGACTGACAATAATAGATACATAAGAAAAAGAATTTTTTTTCCATAGTTATGCAAAAATATACAAGAATTTTGAAATATTAATTGCAAAAGGTTGATTGAACCAAAATGTTTTATACTTATTTATGAAGGTATAATTTTTTGAAGGGTATCACCGTCACTTAACTTTATAGGATTATTTTGGTCTTTCACATTCGACTTTCGATCTTCATGCTTATAATATAATATAATATGATATGATATGATATAAAATTCGATTTTTTACTTCATTATGATAAATTACGTAATGTTTTTCTAGTGTAGCCAATGAATATGGGAATGTTAAACTCCCTAATAGAGGAGCCGGATGCATTTAAGGAATATTAATTGACAACCTTCACAAAAAAATTGCATAATATATATATATATATAGATTCCCCTTGACATACTCGTGAAATTATTTCTTTATTTTTGAATCTTTAGTGAAAATTCTTATTCCGTCATTGCTATATCATAGGTATGACTTATGAGACTAGACTTGCTATTAATTTTCTTATCGTTAAATATGGGTATTTTACGGTGGATCCATTAAAAACTATTAAAAGTTTAATAAAAGCATGATATACATGCATTTGTGGATTAATTAGGTATGGTACAACTAATGAGGGCGATTTGCAGTTGTACCCTATTTTTATGTCACCTTTTAACATATACCCTGTTTTTTAAAACTATTGATTTCGTAACCAACTAACAAAAAATCCGTAATAATATGACCATTATACCCCTTCCAAAACATATAAAAGTCTGTCTTTCCTCCGCATTCCCAGGTTCAAATTCCAGATCTCCTCCATCAGTTCGTCTCTCCTGAGAACGCATCTCGCATTCAAATTCCAAATTCAAATTCAAATTCAAATTCAAATACATTGTAAGTATTCAAATTCTTCTCCAGAATTCAAAATAGTTTTAGAATTATATGTTTTCTGATTGATCGATTGAAGTTTTTATTTGCAATTCTACATCTATTTGAAGATGAATTCTAACATTCTAAGCTGGAGTTGTTTAGTTAACGAGCTGAATTTTATATGATTAAGAATACATCGATTAAGAAATTATATGATTTATTTTGACAATAATGCACAAAAAACTTCAGCAGGAGGGCCGAAGTTTTCCTCCTTAAGTGGCTAAATTAAAAATTCATTAATGCACAAAAAAACTTCGGCCTAGCTGCTGAAGTTTTTTAGTTATTTATTAAAAACTTCAGCAGGAGGGCCGAAGTTTTCCTCCTTAAGTGGCTAAATTAAAAAATCATGATGCACAAAAAAACTTCGACCTACTTGCTAAAGTTTTTTAGTTAATTTATTAAAAATTTCAGCAGGAAGGCCGAAGTTTTTTTCCTTAAGTGGCTAAATTAAAAAATCATGATGCACAAAAAAACTTCGGCCTACTTGCTAAAGTTTTTTAGTTAATTTATTAAAAATTTCAGCAGGAGGGCCAAAGTTTTTTTCCTTAAGTGGCTAAATTAAAAAATCATGATGCACAAAAAAACGTCGACCTACTTGCTGAAGTTTTTAATAAATAAAAAACTTCAGCAAGAGGGCCGAAGTTTTTTTTCTTAAGTGGCTAAATTGAAAAATCATGATGCACAAAAAAACTTCGGCCTACAGACTTGCTGAAGTTTTTTAGTGATTTATTAAAAACTTAAGCAGGAGGGCTTAAATTTTGCTCCTACACTGGCTAAATTAAAAAATGTCAGCATTAAGTATTTTATTATTATTTTTTCGAAAATTTCATACCAAAAAATATTTAATATTCGGATTAGTTATTGTTAATTCCTGCTGAAGTTACATAATTCATTTCCTTTGATATTTTTCGAATTTGAATAGAATTAATATTAAAAAAATGCAAAAATAACTTATAACAAAAACTTAATATTTCATTAAAACTTAATAAAAAATAAAAAAAAATTACATAAAGAACAAAAAAAAAATAATTAATCGTCCATGTCATCGTCATTGTCATCATCATCATCATCATTATTGTCATCGCTGCCAGATGGATCACGAGCAACTTCATCACCAAGATTATCAAATTTTGCATACATCAGAAGCGTATCAAGCTTATTCTTAATTTCTTCCAGCTCCCTGTCGTACTTGTCTATGAGCTCATCTAGTTTAAGCTCAAAAGCCTCTAAAATGTCTTGTTTGATTTCTTCCAGTATTTGCTTGATGGCAGCATTCATTTTCTCCTTTTTGTATTTTGTGTCTGCTAAAATATGTGTTTGAGTGAATAAACTCACAAGGAATAGCGTGCTTATATAGGGAGAAAAAAACTTTTGCATGGCATATGAAAAGGCAAAGAGGAAGTTTGATTTCTAATGAAAAGCATGCATGAATCTGATAGAAATGTATTTATTACACTAACACATACCCCTAAATACAATATAATTATTACTTTAATTGTGTGGGTTACTGCTGTATACTATGCAATTAATGATTTTCACAAGCTATTGTTTTCTGTAAAAAACTTCGGCCTAATGTCCTGAAGATTTTTTAGTTCATTTCTAAAAACTTCGGCACCAACCTGCTGAAGTCTTTTTTCCCTGCATTGAGGAATCACCATCATAAAAAAACTTCAGCTAATATGCTGAAGTTATTAAGCTTATCTATAAAAACTTTAGCACTTATAAGCTGAAGTTTTCTTTGCAGGATTCATTAATTATGTCATACATCTTGTTCCAAAAAAAAACTTCAGCAGATGATGCCTTAGTGATTTAGTTTATTTGTAAAAACTTAAGCACAAACAACCTAAAAATTCTTTTGTTCACTTTTCTAATACTTGCCACTAAACATGAATCTTCAGGATGAGTTCGATTTGCATTGTCATAACTTTCAATGAGAGTTAGACTCATGATTACAAATACTTGGATCATGATACAAAACTTGTTCTAGTTAATAAGGATATATCATTCAATACTTTCCTGAAGAAAATTAGTGAAGTTGCAAATATTGATTCAACCAAATAGCATTAAAAGTATGGTTTGATATCAAACTAAATACAAGCAAGGGAATACCTGTAACTTCAGATGAAGAACTCAGTACGTGTATACATTTGCTTACAACTGATTCAGCCTACAAAAATTGCCATTTCGTCATCGAACAAATACAATGTGATGACCCGGCCCGTTGTCACGTGAGTTACCGCCCTGTTTCTCCCATATTATGTTGTTCGATGCTTCAATATCAGTATTCGAATGAATCGGATAGAATTGAGTTGGTTTTAGTTGGAAATGAGGCACTTAGCCTCTTAGAAGGAAGCTTGTTTTGGAAAAGTCAACCGGAAGTTGACTATATAGTTATAAGGCTCGGATGTGAATTCTGGTGATTTGGTTAGCTTCGGGGAATTGAATTTGGAGGTCCGATGTATAATTAGGCTTGAATTGGCGAAGTTTGAATTTTGGCGAATTCTGGTTGATAGGCGAGATTTTGATCCAAGGGTCGGAATAGAATTCTGAGAGTTGCAGTAGCTTCGTTAGGTGATTTTGGATATGTCTGCAAATTTTCAGGTCATTTGGACATCGTTTGGTTGAGTTTTTGATCGAAAATGCATTTCGAAAATTCTTGAAGAACTTAGGCTTTGATTTGGTGAAATTTGATGATTTTGATGTTAACGATAGTGTTTTGATGATTGGAGCAAGTTTAAATGATGTTATGGGTTATGTTGGTGCTTTTGGTTGAGGTCCCGGGGGCCTCGGGGTGATTTTGGATGGTTAACCGGTGATTTTGGAAGCTTGCAGCAGGTCTGATCTTTTTGGCTTCTGGTATTTCTGCATCTGCGGAAAAGGAGCCGCAGGAGCAGTTCTGCAGATGCGGCTATGGGATCGCATAAGCGGTCCTGGATGGGGCCTGGCATATTCCGCATAAGCAAAAGCCTTTCCGCAAAAGTGGACATCGCAGGTGCAGTATTTAACCGCAGAAGCGGTCATGAGAGTATTGTGCAGACCGCATAAGCGGTCATCTTGATCGCAGGAGCGGCAACCGCATAAGGGGTTTAAGACCGCAGAAGTGGTCCTAGGGTTTTGAGTGAGACTGCATAAGCGGTCATTTTGGTCGCGTGTGCGGGACTGCAGGTGCGATAATTTGACCGCATAAGCGAAAAACGACCTGGAGATATAGTGAACAGTGTTCACGAATTGGGAAAAGAAGGAAAACATTTTGGGACTTCGACTTAGGCGGCTCTTGGGCGATTTTTGAGAGAAATCAAAGGGGTTTCATCAGGTATGAATCATTT
>MU771832.1:0-15094 GCA_026770625.1 Nicotiana glauca | reverse complement strand
AGAAAAGGTTTGGGCCTAGATTTAAAAATTAGGAAGAGGCCCAATTCCGAATTTGTCTTCTCTATTTTTTTTTAAAATTTTTTATTATTACGAATTAAATAAAAAAAGTACTAAGATTAAATTATAAAAACCAAAATTATCTCAAAAACAGTAATTAACTCCTAATAATAATTATCACACAAAATTAAACGTCAATTAAAACAAAATCGCACCATTTCGACATTAAATGCTAAAAATGCAAAAAATACATATTTTTGTGATTTTATATTTTTTGTAAAACAAGTTTAATTATTCTTAATTATAAACTTGAATTTTATATACAAATGCAATATATTTTTATATTTTTATTTATTTAAATAAATAAATATGAACAGATAAATGCAAATAATATAAGAAAAATAACACAAAATTTCACAACAATTGCAAATAAACTAAAATTATTTTATTTTGAATCTTTGGGAGTATTTCTCTTATAGGGCAAAAATCACGTGCTAACAGTAATGGGCTGAGTGCCCGAAGCCACATCTTACAAAAATCAATATCCCTGTCAGGGTGACATCCCCGACAGGTTTGCAGGAAATACCTCGGGAAACTCACAAACGATAGGAACTGACTCTATAGAAGAAATCTCAGCATCAGAGTCACGAATATGAGTCAAATAAGCCAAACATCCCTTCTCAACCATGCGATGAGCCTTGGCATATAAAATCACTCGGCCGGTCTTGGCGTGATAGTCCAAGATGGCATAATAAGGCGACAACCAATCCATGCCTAATATAACATCAAAATCGATCATTTCTAGAAGCAAAAGATCCACACTAGTTTCAAAACCTTCAGTGACTACTACGCACGAACGATATACACGATCTACCACAATAGCATCCGCCACCGGCGTAGATATATAAACAGGAACACTCAAGGAATCACGGGGCACAATCAAATACGAGGCAAAATAGGATGAAACATAAGAATAAGTAGATCCCGGATCAAACAAAACTGAAGCAGCTCTATCACAAACTGAGATGATACCTGTAATAACAGCATCAAACGACTCTGCCTCAGGCCTGGCTGGAAATGCATATAATCGGGGCTGGGCCCCGCCACACTGCACCACATCTCTGGGAGGACCTCCACCTCTAATGGGCTGGCCTCCACCCTCCTCCTCTAACATTCTGGCCTCTACCTCTAGCTATAGGACCCCTACCCTTGGCTGGCTGGGTAGGTGGTGCCGGAACTACAGCACGGGAACCCTGGTACTGATGCTGATTAACCGAGAGTTTCGGACAAGCTCTCCGAATATGCCCATATTCACCACACTCAAAACATCCCTCCTGATATGAAGACTGACCCTAACGAGCTGGCTGACCTCGATAATAACTCTGCAGAGAAGGTGCTCTAATAGGAGCTGATAGTGCACTGTAGACTAGCTGAGCAGAAGGAGGCATATAAGAACCACCACCACCCGAAGTACCATGTGAAGCCTGTAGTGCTAAATGAAATGGCGTAGAAGACTGGCCTCTGCTAAATTAAGCCTCGCCTCCAAATGAGGCACCACTAAACCCACCGGAATGGCGAGGTCTCTTGTCAGACCCCTGACCTCCCATCCCGAGAACCGACTCAACTCTTCTAGCCACATTAGCTGCATCCTGAAAAGAAGTCTTGGTCCATGTCTCCATGGCCATCTGCAACCTGATGGATTGAGCAAGGCCCTCAATAAACCGTCTGACCCTCTCTCTCTCTCTCTCTATGGGAAATAAAAGAATAGCATGTCTAGCCAACTCCACAAAACGATTCTCATACTAGGTCACAGTCATGCTGCCCCTGCTAAAGTCGCTCAAACTGACGGCGCTTCTCCTCTCGAGTAGTAACAGGCAAGAACTTCTCCAAAAAGAGATGAGAGAACTGATCCCAAGTCAAGGCAGACGACCCAACTGGTCTAGTCAACAAATAATCCCTCCACCATTTCTTGGCGAAACCGGTCATCTGAAAGGCAGCAAAATCGACCCCACTGGTCTCCAAAATACCCATATTACGCAGAACCTCATGAAAACTATCCAAATATTCCTGAGGATCCTCTAAAGTCTCACCACTAAAATGCACAAGAAATAGCTTAATGAACCTGTCCAATCTCCACAAAGCATCGGCGGACATAGCTGCCCTATCAACGGGCGGCGCTGGAGCAACTGGCTGAATAACCCCAACCAGATTGGCTGCTTGGTTTGAATCTGAGGAGTAGTCTGAACTGGAGTGTGGGTAGCATGAGTCTGCACCCCTTCTCCAGCCTGAGATACGGCTGCTGCAATAGGGAATGTACCAGTATGAGCTACACTTTCCATAATACCCACTAAACGGACCAAAGTGTCCTGAAGTACCAGGGTAGCAATAAAACCCCTCTGAGACCTGAGCTGGTCCCGCTGGAACGGTCTGAGCTGGAACCCCCTCATTAATCTCGATCTGAGGTTCCACAGCTGGGGCTGTTTCCTAAGCAATGGGCCGAGTCCTGTCCCTGCCTCGGCCTCTAGTGCAGCCTCGGCCTCTGCCCCTAGTATGAGCTGGTGCTGCTGGAGGACCGGAATGTTGGCCAGCGGAAGAGGAATCACATGTTCTCACCATCTGCGAGAGAATAGAAGAATCAAATCAGTATTTGAGATAACAAGAATCGCACGATAGAATATAAATAAAAAAATTGGAGTTGTTTCCTAATTCAATAGCCTCTGAGAGATAAGTACAGATGTCTCCGTACCGATCCTTCAGACTCTACTAAGCTTGTTCGTGAATTGTGAGACATAATCAACCTAGTGCTTTGATACCAACTTGTCACGACCCAAATTCCCAACCTTAGGGATCGTGATGGTGCCTAACACCACACTTGCCAATGTTAGAGCTTGATTAGCCATTTTCCTTTGAATATTTACTTAAACACAATAATACAATTTAGAAGTCTAATAAATTCCAAGGAATAATCTCATATATAAAATAATAAACGAATAATTAACCGAGCCATGAACTAAATATATATAACTCTAAGACTACCCCAGGGTCTGGTGTCACAATTCACGAACTTTTAAAAATACTACAAATAATGGGCTGAAAGAAATAATATATCTGTTTTTGAGTAAAATAAAACACTCTATAAAACTAGGAGAAGACTCCAGGAATCTACGAACGCCGGCAGATATACCTCATGTCTCCAAATGGTGAACGATCACTATTAAAGTCTCTAACACTGGACGGTACCTGGATCTGCACAAAAGAGTACAGAGTGTAGTATCAGTACTACCGACCCCATATACCGAGTAAGTGCGGAGCCTAACCTCGACGAAGTAATGACAAAGCTACGGCGGGGCATTAACAATATAACTCGGGGTTCAGACCAAATTCCATCTACCCATTCACCCTCGAGCCCGAGTATGCAATTAGTTTCGAAATCCGATCCCAATTCGAGGTCAAAATTTGATTTTTACAAAATTCTCTAATTCTATCAAATCCCCAATTTTTGCCATGAAAATTATTGATTTTTGATTGAAAAGTGATGAAATACATTGGGTAATCGAAAGAGAAGAGTTTAGAATTGTTTACCAACACTTTGGGAATGAACATGTGTGAAGAAAATCGCCTCTAGGTCTTTTTAGTTCGAAAATATGGGGAAAAAAACTGCTGCCCGAGTTGGATTCTGTGATTTTTCTTTTTTTTTTCTTTTTTTTTTTAGAAAACGCGTGGAGCACCGGTGCACCAAAAATTGTTATGACATAAGATCTTTTTTACAAGTTAAAAAATCTCGAAGCCTACCTGAAACTCGCCCGAACCCTCGGGGCTCCAAACCAAACATGCACACAAGTTTAAAAACATCATACGGACTTGCTCGTGCAATCAAATCATGAAAATAACATCTAAAACTATAAATTTAACCTCAAAACTCATCATTTTTCTCAAGAACACTTAAATTTTATTATTTCTCAACTGGACGTCCGAATCACGTCAAATAAACTCCGATTGTTACCAAATTTCGCACATAGTACTTAAATATAATAAAAACCTATATCGAGCTCCAAAATCAAAATACGGGCCCGATACCAATGATTTCAAATATTAATTTTTTTCTTTATTGAAATTTTTACCTCCTATAGCAAAGGTTAAATCTTATTTATTTTAAATAAATACCATTTAAAAAAAATTATATTATATAGATACCTTTCAATATTTATATCAAAATATTTAATTTTGGTTACCTCCTCCCCTAAGCCACTAAATACGCTATTCAGTTACAGTATTTTCTTTCTCTCTCTACTTTGATACGCTATTCAATAATGAAAGCAGTAAGTTTCCTCTTTATCATTTAGTCTATTTTGAACGGCTCCGGAACCATCGCCGGACCAAGGCAACGCGTTTTCAAAGATTTCTCAAGCAACTTATCTCGGTCAGATTGGGATTGACATTTACCAAAGTGGACCTATTAGTCTATCTTGTCTTCTTTGTCTCTAGAACGAAGTGCTTGGATGATCTACCTGGTCTTTTGAGGGCTCTTCTTTAAGAGACTGCATGACCGTAACTACCAGTAGCACAACGAGAACAAGAATAACTGCTCCAATCCCAATCATTGAGTTTCTGAAAGCCTTATAAGAATCTGAAGAAACAGCGTAATATGGGAACCGTGATCTTCCTCTTCAACACTGTCTTAGCCAACGACCTATTTGGGAACCCTTTTCACTATCGGCTTCCGGTGAACGGCGAATTCGCCGGAAATTAGGGTTTGTTCTTGAATAAAGACAACGGAGTTTGGGGCTGAACAACTTGATTTTATGTTAATATATTTCAATAAATTTTTATGTATTTTATTGTATTTATTATCTTTTTTTCATTGTAATTCAATGTATCTTGTTGTATTCCATGTATTTCGTTGTATTCACTGTTTTTTTTCATTGTATTTCAATGTATCCCGCTGTATTCTATGTATTTCATTGTATTCGCTGTCTCGCTATATGCCATGAATGTATTTATATGTTTTTTTTAATTAATATAATTTATGTATTCAGATGTATTATATAATTTCTCTGAAGATTGCTATGTTTTTGGGTTATTTTTCGGTTGATAATCTTTTTTATAACTGAAAATACAAAATTTGTGTGTTATAATTGAGTTTGTTGAGTTATATTAGGAGTCTATTATGTTAATTGATTCACTTTCCGTTGTAAAAATAATGTAATCTCCTATTTCACGCCGTGAATACAGTCGAATACAATAATCCGTCCAACTGTAATCCCATGTTTCACTCGATGAATACAGTCGAATACACTCGAATACAACAACTGATTAACTGAACTTCCCTGTTTACGCCTTTTTTTGCTACTGTATTCATAAATACAATAACTTAAATAGATCAAATACATCTTATAACTACATAAAATGTATCTATAATCCGTAATATAGCAAATGGTATCTATAAATGACTAATTACTACAAAGAGATAGTGCTTTATGAAAATTTCTCTTCTTTATTTCATTAATAATTCAGCAAAACTATTTCTTTCAAAAATTGTCTAAGGCTTAGGACCTTGGAATTAAATTTCGGGCACACGCGCAAGTCCCATATTTTACTGCGGATCTTCCGAGATCGTCGGAATACCGATCCGGATCTGTTTAATCAAAATGTTGACTTAAGTCAACTAAAACCAAATTTTAACTTTAAAAATTATTATTTCTTATATTTTTACATAAAAACTTTCCAGTTTCACGCCCAGATTGTACACGCAAAACGAGATAGTTAAAATTAGTCTTTTTATGGCGAATAAACCTAGAACGGAGTCTTAATTCATAAAATGAACCCTTGTGTCATCACAATAAGGTTTCTCATGAAGGTAAATTCTTACAAAGAAAAAGTCATGCAACGGTTTTCACAAATGATCAGGAGTTTCGTTGGCATTGTCAGCCTCCGAAAATTTTGATAAAGTAAAAATTAAAACTAATAAAACCTTCACCACAGATGAAGTTCAAATTCCCAACTCAAAGGTGTAGGAAGAAACGAATATGACAAAGTAGACAGCTTAGCTCCACAACATCAGTATTCTAAACCCTAGAGACACTCATCATATTCGCCGGTGAAAAAAGGTACAATTTCAATTAATTAACATCAAAGTCAGAGTCTCATATATTTTTCATCTTTCCATTATAAAGCGTCGCGTCTCTGCAAGAGGTATGCTGAAATGTAGAGAACATAAATTTGATTCGTAAACATACATCCAGTTATATTTTTAATTTGCGAAAACTTTTATTTCCATACTGATATAGCCTAAAAGGGGCTCGATTTGGACTCCAAGGTGACCAGCTAAAAAGGAGAAAGTAAACAATACTCCCTTTGTTCCAATTTATGTGAACCTATTTGACTGGGCACGGAGTTTAAGACTTTTGGAATTTGTGGCCCTAAACAAGTCAAAAGGGGATCCAGGATATTTGTGTGGTTGTAAAAGCTTTTCATTAAGGGTAGAATTGTAAGTTTAAGCTAAATTGTTTCCAATTTAGAAAGGGATCATTCTTTTTAAAAGAGACAAAAAGAAAATAGGTTTACATAAATTGAAACAGAGGGAGTACAGTGTGATGCCTCCACAATCTCCAACTCAATCTAAATTAAGCAAGATAACCTGTCTTAGAAATGGTGTAGAAATTAGATAAGTCAAGAAGAACTAATAGTTTATTGATCAAGGAGGAGTATGTATAAGAATTAGGACGGTTTTCCTAATAGGTCACTAAAATAGCCACGGAAGGATTGAAGGGCAAGCGTGCTACTTTTGTTTAGCAATTAAAACAATATTAGTCAATCTACCTAATCAAAGGCACTTAACTGTTCTGTATGGCAATGCAACTGGCCATTGACTAATTTCACAATCCAATTAGATAATGTTTGAAGACAGGAGAACCAAAAATTTATCAGCATCCCGCTTAACGACAACCAGAAAGTATGTAATTCACTCTATTATGACAATTGATGAGGATCTCAAATAACAAGAGACTTTGGCAGTTGGCACAAATTGTTAATTTAAATAGTACTCGACAAAATGGCAGAGGATATGGCAGCAACAATCGTATCTACTAAAAACATAAAAACTCCTACAACGAACAAAGAAATTCAAAGACTTCCTCTGACCCCTAACTCTAATGCACGTAGAGGTTTCCAGACCATGCGTCATTGTTTCTAGGCGTGCTACTTTAAGAAATCAATAGCGCTGAAATCCCAGTTTCCAGTGCCAGACGAAGAAAAAAACCCTCCCCGGCTGCACTTCTCTACACCAAGCGCTAAATCCCAAACATAGGACAGAAGAGAAAATCCAGGCAAAATATTACTAACCTGATTACTGTTTTGGAGCCGCAAGAGAAAAGACCAGAAGAGACAGAAAAATTGAAGAGAGTTGACAAATTCATGAGTTGAGTTTCACGTGGCAGAGATTGGGAAATCAAAGAGAACACGCGTCTAGAAAGCTAAAATAATTAAAATTCCCAAAATACCCTTACTATCCTAAGCTTATTTCTTATCCTCTTGTATAATAATAATAATAATAGTAATATAATAAACTATTTAACTTAAGCGCGGTTAAAAATGAAGCAACCAAATAACTTTTTTTTTTTTTTTTTTATAAATATAGTTTAGAGAAAGAGCTGAAAAATTTATCATACCACAAAGATAAAATTTATAGATGTACCATAGGATATACATATGGGAAAAACATAAATAAGAAAATCACTAAGGAAAAGTTACATATGAAAAAATAAAATAGAAAAATAAATTTAAAGAAAGCATCGCACTTTTTGTAGTTCTATGATAGCGGTTATCCCCCACATGAATGGGGAATGATGAACATGCATGAAAAATTTTATGTGATTCGCAACTAAGGACTAATTGCATCGGGATAAGTAGGTTTCCCTTTGAACTTTCCGTAGTGAACATATATCGGATATACTCGGTCAATCGGTAGATTTGATATCTTTGAACCGTCGAGCTTTAGTGTATACCTAGACAACATATGTCACACAAATAATCCTTATCCATCTTTTGGTTCTCATTGTTGTGTTCGTTTTAGCCATGAACACTGCCTGGTTTCATAAGTGCATAGAGAACTGGCCTTTACTACATTCTCTTTGAAGCGGCTTACACTTCACACTTATATAGGTGATTCCTAAACGTGTTATCCCATAGATACACTATTTGATATACCCTATATCAAACTTAGAAATCATTAAAAAGCCTTAACGCTTCATCCTTGGTACTGAACATTGTCTGCATCACGAGAATGGACCAAAATTTTATTTGACAATGTTAGACTGTCACTAATGACTTTGTTTGATCTCCTTGAACCTAGATCGTGGGATCTCCAGTCTTCTAGGTAGAGTTACCGCCATAGTGACTTGTCCTCGGCCATAGTCCCATTCCCTTTGATGATTTTTCAACTGCCTCTCTAGGTAAGCCTTTTGTAAGCGGATCCGATACATTATCTTTTGACTTTACGTAGTCAATTGTGATAATTCCACTAGAGAGTAGTTGTCTAACGGTATTGTGTCTTCGTCGAATGTGACGAGATTTTCCGTTATACATAACGCTCCCTGCCCTTCCTATTGCTGCTTGACTGTCACAATGTATGCATACAGGTGCCAAAGGTTTGTGCCAAAAAGGAATATCTTCTAAGAAATTTCGGAGCCATTCAGCTTCTTCACCGGCCTTATCTAAAGCTATAAACTCAAACTCCATTGTAGAACGAGTGATGCATGTCTGTTTGGATGACTTCCAAGATACTGCTCCTCCACCAATAGTAAAAATGTATCCACTTGTGGATTTTGTTTCAGTTGATCCGGTGATCCAATTTGCATCACTATATCCCTCAATTACTGCGGGATAATTATTGTAATGCAACGCATAGTTTTGAGTATATTTTAAATATCCCAAAACTCGTTTCATTGCTATCCAATGAGCATGGTTGGGATTACTTGTGTATCGACTAAGCTTGCTTATTGCACAAGCTATATCTGGTCGTGTGCAATTCATAATGTACATCAAACTACCCAACACTCGAGCATATTCCAATTGAGATTTGCTTTCGCCTTTGTTCTTTACAAGAATATGGTTTAAATCAATTGGCGTTTTTGCTTCTTTAAAGTCCAAATACTTGAATTTTTCAAGAACCATTTTAATATAATGAGATTGAGACAAAGCTAGACCTTGAGGAGTCTGTAGGATTTTAACTCCCAAAATTAAATCGGCAACTCCTAAGTCTTTCATATCAAACTTGCTAGTAAGCATGCGCTTAGTAGCATTTATGTTAGCAATATCGTTACTCATTATCAACATATCATCCACATATAGACAAACAATGACAATTTGATTTGGAGTATTCTTAATGTAAACACATTTATCACACTCATTGATCTTGAAACCATTTGACAACATTGTTTGATCAAATTTTGCATGCCATTGTTTTGGTGCTTGTTTTAATCCGTAAAGTGACTTCACAAGTCGACAAACCTTCTTTTCTTTTCCGGAAACTACAAACCCTTCAGGTTGTTCCATATAGATTTCTTCCTCTAAATCCCCATTTAAGAAGGCTGTCTTTACATCCATCTGATGGATTTGAAGGCTATACACGGCGGCTAACGCTATTAACACCCGAATAGATGTAATCCTTGTTACCGGCGAGTATGTGTCAAAGTAATCAAGACCTTCTCGTTGTCTAAATCCTTTAACAACTAATCTTGCCTTGTATTTGTCAATAGTACCATCAGCTTTCATTTTCCTTTTGAAAATCCATTTAGAACCCAAAGATTTATTTCCTGGAGGAAGATCAACCAATTCCCAAGTATGATTACTTAATATGGATTCTATTTCACTATTGACTGCCTCTTTCCAATATTGTGCTTCCGAGGAAGACATTGCTTCTTTGAACGTTTGAGGCTCATTTTCCAATAAGAAAGCCAGAAAATCTGGTCCAAAGGAAGTAGCTGTCCTTTGACGTTTACTACGTCTTGGATTTTCCTCATTAAATGTATCTTCCTTTTCTTCTTCCCGAGGTCGCTTAGATTTTTCATTAGATGACTCACATTTCATATTATACGGATAAATATCCTCAAAAAATTCAGCATTATCTGATTCAATTACCGTATTATTATGAATGTCGGGATTTTCTGATTTATGAACCAAAAACCGATATGCCTTACTATTTGTTGCATATCCTATGAAAACGCAATCAACGGTTTTTGGTCCAATTTTTACCCTTTTGGGTTTAGGAACTTGTACTTTAGCTAAACACCCCCACACTTTAAAATAATTTAAGTTGGGTTTCCTTCCTTTCTATTTTTCATATGGAATGGATTGTGTTTTGCTATGGGGAACTCGATTCAGTATTTGGTTAGCTGTAAGAATAGCTTCCCCCCACAAGTTCTGAGGCAAACCAGAGCTAATTAATAGGGCATTCATCATTTCCTTTAATGTTCTATTCTTTCTTTCCGCAATTTCATTAGATTGCGGTGAGTAAGGGGCAGTTGTTTGGTGAATAATGCCATTTTCCAAACATATTTCTTCAAAAGGAAATTCATACTCGCCGCCTCTATCACTTCTTATCATTTTGATCTTTTTATTTAATTGCGTTTCAACTTCATTTTTGTACTGTTTGAATGCGTCTATTGCTTCATCTTTACTATTAAGTAAGTAAATATAGCAATATCTAGTACTGTCGTCAATGAAAGTTATGAAATACTTTTTCCCACCGCGAGATGGTATTGACTTCATATCGCAAATGTCCGTGTGAATTAAGTCTAAAGGATTTGAATTCCTTTCAACTGACTTGTAAGGATGCTTACCATACTTTGATTCCACACATATTTGACATTTTGAGTTATTGCATTCAAACTTAGGTAGTACTTCCAAATTAATCATTTTCCGCAAAGTTTTAAAATTGACATGACCTAAACGTTCATGCCATAAATTATTTGACTCAAACAAGTAAGAAGAAGCAGAAATTTTATTCATATCAATGGCAATTACATTGAGCTTAAAAAGGCCCTCTGTCAGGTAACCTTTTCCTACGTACATTTCATTCTTACTAAGTACAACTTTGTCAGAAACAAAAACACATTTAAATCCATTCTTGACTAGAAGTGATGTTGAGACTAAATTCTTCCGCATTTCAGGAACATGAAGAACATCCTTTAAGGTCACAATCTTTCCAGAAGTCATCTTCAAAGCCACTTTGCCTGTTCCTTCGATTTTTGCAGTAGCGGAGTTTGCCATAAACACTGTCTCATTAGGTCCAGCGGGATCATAAGAATTTAACAACTCTTTGTTAGCACAAACATGTCGAGTTGCTCCTGAGTCAATCCACCATTCTCGAGGATTTCCGACTAAGTTGCATTCTGAAAACATGGCACATAAGTCGTCGATTTCATCATTCTTCTCAATCATGTTCGCTTGACTTTTCTTTTTGTCCTTCTTTGGTGCACGACATTCATTAGACTTATGTCCAACCTTACCACAGTTGTGGCAATTACCTTTGAACCTTTTCTTATTTGGATAATTCTTTGATCCAGACAGCTTCTTCCTCTTTCTACTTGTTGAAGCTTCCTCAACAACATTAGCCCCCATTATTACACGAGATTTCTTCTCAGCAGCCTTGTTGTCTTCTTCAATCCGCAGACGAACAATAAGGTCTTCAAGCGTCATTTCCTTGCGCTTATGTTTCAAGTAATTCTTAAAGTCCTTCCATAGCGGAGGCAACTTTTCAATAAATGCCGCAACTTGAAACGCCTCATTTATGACCATACCTTTAATCATAAATTTATAATTAGTACAATAATTAATATCTTGAATAAAAATATTAATTTGTTTTGTACCTTCAGCAAGGAGGTCATGAACAATAACTTGCAGTTCTTGAACTTGTGTTATAACTGATTTACCATCAATCATTTTAAACTCCAGAAATTTGGCGGCCACAAACTTCTTTAATCCAGCATCTTCTGTCTTGTACTTCTTTTCAAGAGCATTCCATAATTCTCTTGATGTTTTCATGACGCTATAAACGTTGTACAAGCCATCTTCTAGCCCACTTAGAATATAGTTTTTGCACAGGAAATCAGAGTGCTTCCAAGCCTCAATAACAAGGAAGCGCTCGTTGTCAGGGGTTCCTTCAGGCACGACTGGAACATCCTCTTGAATGAACCTTTGTAGACTTAGAGTAGTTAGATAAAAGAACATCTTTTGCTGCCATCTCTTAAAGTCTATACCCGAAAATTTTTCCGGCTTTTCCGCTGGTGGCATAGCCGTTGCAGGTGCAGTAGGACGGCTAGGAACAATAACAGTCGCAGCATAATCACTTTGTTCCTCTCCGTTAGCCATTTCTGTCAATATGACACAAACAGATTTAGTAAATGGTGAAGTATTTAATTCTTCAAACCAAGACAACACAGTGAAGAGATTATTCTTCAAACCGATTTTATCACTGTGAAGAGATTATTCTTCAAACAGATTGATCACAGTGAAGAGATTATTCTTCAAACTGATTTTAACAGAATGAAGAGATTATTCTTCAAAAACTGTTAAGTAAACGACGAAGGTTTCAGACACTTTAACAATCAGAATAACACTGATATATATAAATAAGATTCTTTAAGCTTGTTAGTAAAACTTTAGAAGTGACGAAACCAGAAAATAAAAAGAACAGAAATGGACAGAATTATGTTCCGAGCCCACAAGTTTCTTGTGTGTCCTTAAAGAATCTTATCCCCTCACTGTTGCCCAAGGTTGACGGATAAATTCTTCCCAGGATAGAACGGAAGTTCCAACTTAGCGGTAGCGGCACTTCAAACCACTAAGTTATCGGCGAACTCAAAATAATGGAGCAAACCACACGAAGAACAGAACTTACTTTGTTTTAAAGTAATGATGCAGAAAGAAGAAGAAGCAGAAATTTTTCGGAGTGAAAAAATTCTGAAGGAAAGGCCAGATATTTATAGCCAACGAATTTGGATTGAAAGGGTGCGAAAGTGGCTTTTCATATTTGCAGGTGGCTATTCGTGAAAGACAGCCTTTCAAATGGCTGTTTAATTAACGCGGGAAGATTCAAAAAATTAAAGACGAAATAATTAATTAATAACGGTCATATTAATATAAAATATTAATATTTAATTAATTAATTTCATTGGTCCAAAAAATTATCAATCAATCATATCAATTGACCGAATCCGAAGCCGAAACCGAAGCCGAAGCCGAGCGAGCGACGATGACGGCGGCGCGAGGCCCCTTCCTCTTATCTCTTTTTAAGAGCTTAAGGAAGTGCTTCTATATTTAAACCCAACAAAATGCTTGTCTTTAACCAATGAGGGACAAAGTGCAAAAGCTAAAGTTGCCTTTTCACCTTCTTCCCTCATTTCCCATTCGCACCACCACTTTAACCCCAACAGTGTGATGGGGATTAATCTTCTCAGCTGGAAGAGAAGCCCTCCATGCCTATTTAGATATTTTCATACAAGAAGAATTGTATTATAAACTATAGTCATAAGCCTTCCACACAGTAATTGTATTTAGAGATTTTTGAGATTTTAAAAATTAGAAAGTATAGTCAAAACAATAAATAGGTATTCATGTAACACAGTGCCATGTTACTAGTACTAAAGTAAAAGTATCGGATAAAAATTTTGGGCCATAAGAGACCACATAAATAGATATTTTATTAATACATGACAAATAAAAATTATATTATTAGAGGAAAGTTGAGTAATCATATTTAGAGACATTTGCGCTTGTTAAATAATAAGGTAAGTGCAAAAATAGGGGAAACACGTTGTCTTCTCGTTTTTAAAAATTAATTAGTAGTGATAATATGTAACGATCCGACCTGTCGTTTTGAGTACTAGTGCTCCGTTCAGCAGTCGGAGGCCATGAACAGCTTCATTTCGGGTATTATGACTTGTTCGCATGGTCGAAATTTAAATTCAGGAAGATCGGAGTTAAATTTAAATGAAAATTCTCATTTGAGAAGCTTAAAGTTGAAAGAATGAACTAGGATTGGATTTTTGAGTAAACGACCTCGGAATCAGGATCTGAATGTTCCAATAGGTTCGTATGATGATATCGGACTTGGGCATATGCCCGGTTCGGGTTTTGCATAATCCGGGAGCTTTTTGGCGCCTATTGTGAAAGTTAGCATTTTGGAAATATTTTTTTTAAGTTTGACTCGGAGTGCATTTCAACATTATCGATGTCCGTTTGGGATTCTGAGACTGTGTATAGTNAGAAGTTTGACCGAAGGTTGACTTTTTGATATCGGGGTCGGAATCCGATTCCGAAAGTTGGAGTAGGTCCGCAATGTCAAATGTGACTTGTGTGCAAAATTTGAAGTTAATCGGACGTGATTTGATAGGTTTAAACATCAGAAATAGAAGTTGGAAAGTTCAAAGTTCATAAAGCTTAAATCGGGGTGTAATTCATGGTTTTAGCATTGTTTGTTATGATTTGAGGCCTCGAGCAAGTCCGTAATATGTTTTGGGACTGGTTGGTATGATTGATTAGGGTCCCGGGAGCCTCGGGTGGATTCCGGGTGGCTAGCGGATCGAATCCGGAGTTTGAAGAAGTGCTGAAGCAGCGGGTATCTGGTATTTCCGCTTCTGCGGAAATGGGACCGCAGAAGCGAAGAAGAAGCCGCAGAAGCGGACGAGGGCGAGGGCAGCTAGGACCGCAGAAACGGCCCTTGATCCGCTGATGCGGAACTGCAGAAGCAGTTAGCTTATCGCAGAAGCCAAAATGGACTTGAGCCCAGGGACCGCAGAAGCGGAATATTTTTCGCAAAAGCGGGACCGCTGAAGCGGAATTATTTCCGCAGAAGTAAAAATCCCTGGAGGCAGAAGGTTAATTTAAAGTCGGGGATTGGCCATTTCTCTCATATTTCTCATGGCTTGGGGCGATTTTGGAGAGCTTCAAGGAGGGGATTTTCGTCGTCAATGTCAAGATAAGTTATTCCCATCACTTTTGTGTTAAATATATCAATTATGTGTGGATTTAAGTATGAAGATTAGTGTAAATTTGGGGTTTTGGTTGAAAACCTAGGAAATTAGAAATCTTGGATTTT
>MU771831.1:4816-17666 GCA_026770625.1 Nicotiana glauca | reverse complement strand
ATTAATTGTGTTAATTGAATCATGATTTACATAAAAAGGGTTAAGGTTGGTAAATTGGTCGGGCTTGCCTAGCAGGGTGTTGGGCGCCATCACGATCGAGATTTGGGGTCATGACAATGGCATGACAATCTGATCAAGAGAAAAGAGTTCAAGATTGGAGATTTGGTGCTTCTATACAATAGTAGATTAAAACTTTTCCAGGAAAGTTTAAATCTCGTTGGACTGGTCCTTTCCTGGTTACAAACGTCACACCCTATGGAGCAGTTGAGATCCAACAACACGAGGACGGTAATAAAGTAAATGGAGAAAATAAATTTAAAGTTAATGGGCACATATTAAAGCTATATGTCAATGGAGGATTTGATAAAAATGTATCTGCAATCATCATCAGGTAAGTTAACCAAAAAAAAAAAAGTCGAGCTGACGACAATAAACTTAGAACTAATTACTTCTTGTTCTTCTTTAATTTTTTTTATGTCCCATATATCTATTTTTTGGTGTATGTATATATGTGTATAAGTATTCAAACCAAAAAAAAAAAGGAAAGAACTTTAAATATATATTTTACTGATGTATTGGTATAGTGAGCAGATTGATGTATGGAAAGTACACCTATTAAACTAATATAGTAGTAGACTACATTGTAAATAAAAGCTTTTAAAAACTTGAGAAGAAAAAGAAAGAAAAAAAAAACATGTGCTAATTCTAGTTGTTCTAAAGTAGTAGGTTCAAAAGTACACATTAGAACTATTGATGACATAAGATATGTGAAGTCATAATCTTTCCCATATATAGAAAATAAATATAGTAAAAATAATAATAAGCTTTGGAAATGACAAAGAGTTTGATGTACCTGCTCCTCAATTCTGGTGATTTAACTTGGACAAAGAATGTCACAAAAGTGGTTCAAGTTACATCTTTTGAAGGGATCAGACAATATAGTACAACTAATAATTTCTTTAAAAAAAAAATTTAAAGGAAATTTCAGGATGCATTTAGCAAAAATGCTTGATGCATCTGTACTTCAGTTCTCTAGTAATTGTCTTTTTCCTATAAATAAAAGTAGGGTCCACTCTTTAAGGCAAGGAACAAAGTAACCCAACTTCATTGTTTAAGCCATCCGAAAAAAGAAAAAAAAATCCAGTTGGTCTTCTTCTTTAGCTCATTTCTTCTTTCCATACTACTAAAATGCCTCCCAAAAGAAATGACGAGAACTGGTTTCAAAGGAACTCAAACCGAAGATCAATTCCTGAAAAAGGGATTCATTTTAATGAACAAGATGGAATTTGGGATCAGTTCATAGCTCAACTCATCCAAGATTACCAGTGGGAAGAATTTTCACACCCACCTGTTGATTTTTGCCTTGAGCTATTAATTTTACTGATGGTAAGCATCCACCACTTTCAATCAAGAGATTGTAAGTTCGAGTCTTCCCAAGAGCAATGTAAGAAGTTCTTGGAAGAAAGGATGTCAGAGGTTTATTTGGAAACAATCTCTCCCTAGGGCAGGGGTAAGGTCTGCGTAAGCACACTACCCTCCCAGATCCCACTAAGTAAGATTATACTGGGTTGTTGTTGTTGTATTTTCTTGAAGAGGTTGATGACAGAGAAACAATGCTTTTTCTTGAAAATCCAAATTGGGATTTGGTGGAGTCACATTTATGTCCAAGAGGAGCAAATTGGGCATATAATTCTGAAGGCCAAAAAAATAAGCTTCTTCGCAAGAATATTGGCTACTGCGCTAGGCCAATCTTAGCTTTATTGGCAGTAGGTTACTCCCAAACTCACATCAATATGACATCTACATGCCAAGAGTAGCATTGCTCTATGCTATTTGCATGAAAAAGCCTATGAATGTGGGTAGATTCATAAACACCCACATGATTAATTGTAGAAATGATCCTAATGTAAGAAGTTTATGGTACCCTTCTACCATAACTTTACTTTGTAGAATAAATGGTGTCCATACTAGCCCAAGAATGATTGTCTACAGGTATTCCAAATGTATTAATAAATCATTTTGGAATAGAATGGAGAGAGTGAAAGGACCAAGAGGACAAGAACCACTGTCGGAGGCTAGAAGCCAACATGAAAGAAGTGTCTGACACCAAATTGGGCAATTAACCGAGCAATGCGCAAGGATGAATTTGAGCTTTGATAATATGGAGCAGAGATTTGGAAATTTTAAAGGAAGAATTGATCGAGGATTTCAAAGAGTAAAGCATATACAGATGCAAGACATCATTTATAACTCATCCATTATATGTACTCTCTCATATTTATAAATATGGGGCTTCACAGGAATGCCGAGTTATCCGCCTATTTACTGGGCGGATCCAGCCACCACTCCAATCCCGAGGTTTTATATCCCTGATGAGATTCTGACACCAGTCCAGCAGCAACCTGACAACCACCAGCACAACCATTGACACCTATCCCATCGGATCCAGTATCAAACCATAGTAGTAATTTTTTCAGTAATTTACCGGATCTAAGCAATATTGATGTAGTTGATTTTGCTGAAATTTATCCATCCTCCACAGGCACACTAACAATAAGAGAGGAAAATCCTCCAAAAAAGAGAGCAAAGACCATGGTGGAAGGAAAAGGAAAAGGAAAAGGATAGGATGTGATGGTGAATGATGATACTAGTTCTGAATCTGATTCTGATGAAAATTAGGTCCCAAGTGATATATTAAAAGAAGAAGGTGCCGAAGGAAAAAAAAATAAAAAAATTAGGTTACTCTCTCACGCGACGTCTTTATCCGGGAGGATAAAGCGATTTAAGTGTGGGGGAATTTTATGCTTATTTTATGTTATTTCTATTTTTGCTTATGAACTTTCTTTTGTTATGTAGCTTGGTATTTTTGGAATAGCATAGGTAGTATAAGCTGCTTGGTTATCTTGGTATTAGAAGAATATAAATAGGTAGAACATAGGTAAATGCAGGTTGTTGGCTCAAAATTGTGCAAGTTTTTGTTGAGCCAACTGTTAAACATTGAAAATGAAAAAAAAAATCTGCATTTTAATATAGCTATCTTTTACTATTTTTATTGTAATTTCACTTTTACTATTTTTAATTAAACTAACAAGTGCATAAAGCACTAACTATTTATTATCTTTGTTTTTGAAGGTTACTGAAATAGAAAAAAGGACAAAAATAGAACGAAGCAAAAATAAAGCCAAATACATCTGGAAATTTGGTAGATAAATGTGTTTTAATATAAATGATTTTACATGCATATTTTAGTATTTCTTTTTCATATATTCTAGTAGCACATAACTTTATTTACGTATCTCCATGGATTTCTTGTTCGATTCTTTGTCATGATCGTAATATTTTGAACCGAACATTTCTTCAATTATTTTTTTCCCTTTTTTTAATCAGTAAATAAATTAGCTAAACACTTGATTTTATCTATAAAAAGATTGAAACTTAGAAAAAGATGAATTTAATTGAGTATCATTCATAGGTTGTATAAACTACCTTTCTTAAACTCATACTTGTTTATTGTTTATTAAAATCATAGTGTTTGTTGATCCCAAGTGCATTGTGTGGTGAGTTTATATTGTCTAGTTCTCATGTCTATTTTAAATCTAGAACTGTCCGGGAGTGTGGTTTGAGGCGAAATCATAGGAAAATTTTTGAGTTGGGAAATGAAAGTAGGCCGTCCTTGTTAAACCATGGCCAAAATTTACCTTCCTTGATTATTTTTATCCTTAGTTAACCCCGTTGAGCCTAAATAAATTATCTTTGTTTTAGCCGAACTTTAACCCGTAGCTTATTTGTTATAATTTATTTTTTTATTCCCTTTCTGGCGCTTAAAAAGTTGAAATTAGTAAAAAGAACAATTGTGGAAGAAAGAGGCGATAAGGGTGATTGTTGAGCTTACTGTTTTAAGCTACAATATTTTTCATTAAAAAAAAAGGGGTGTGTTTCTCTTGAAAACCAGTTTCAAGAAACAAATAATGTGAAAGGGCAACAAAATAGAAACGTTGAAAAAAAATGAAAAAAAAGAAGAAGAGAGAGACGGGAGGTTGATTATTTTATGTGGAAGGTCGTTGTGCTTAAGTGCTAATATAAATATAGTGCCTAAAAGGGACATAAGTCACTCTTATTCATATATATCATTCTCGTCCCTAAGCCTACATTGTAGACGTGTGATTTTTGACCCTCCCCAAGAATTTTCATATGTTTTGCGTAAATATTTAATTTAGGTCCAATATAGCTATTTCAGCTAATTTTGACTCTTTTACTTTATTTTCATCACAAAAATAAAAAAATACAAAAAAAAAAAAGATATATAAATTTTAGTTTATGTATTTATTTTAAATATTGAAAAATACCAAAAAATAATTTTGTTTTAATTGTTAATCTTATTTTTATAGTTATTTTTGTTTACGCAAGATTAATTAAATAAGACCGTATTTTTATTCTCGGTTCCAGGCAAAAAATAACATTTGGGTTCAAATGATCCAGTTTTAGGCCTAATTTTCGGACCTAGCCCATAACAATCCGAGCCCACCACACGTGAGGACACACGTGGGGGACACGGACGGAACACGAGATAGGCATGAGGGACAAACTACATTGACTAGCTCTCATTTTTGGACTTAGACAGAACACAAGGACTTGGATTACACGGACTCATTTTAAAAGGGAGGGGAAATGTTACTGTTGGCTTCTTCACGGGACAGAGGACCAAGGGGAGGGGACTACTATTCTTCTTTTTATTTTTGAAGAAGAAGCTAAGGGGACTGAACCAAAAACCCTCCACTCGCTCTCGCCTAAAACCACCACTGCCACCGCCCGTCGACCTCCCTACTGTTGCATCAAAACGTTACCCCACCTTCACGTCGCCACCTCCAGCCACCTGCAGCAGTGTTGCTGCTGCTAATTTGTCCATTGCTATCTCCAAATCGTCAACCACCAACCCCTTCCATCTCCCGTCGTCCCAAACAGCCCCATCACTATCGTCGTCCAGCCAACGTCGACCACCATAACTAGCCCACTCCAGACGATCATAGCTGCTCACCGTCCAAAAAACCCCACGCTGCCCAGCGACGTCCACCACTCCTTCACGTCTCCGTCAGCCTTCACCCATAGTCAGCCCCCTACTGTCAGTCACGACCAGTAACGCCGCTGCTGCCTCGTCTCCTCCACGAGAGCAGCAGTCAAACGTTAGTGACAGCAGCGTCCAAACCAGTCCGCTTCTGCTTCGTCCCCATACACACGATGGTAACAGCAACGTTGACCACCCTTTTCTGCTTCATCTTGTTCGTCGTCCGACGAGGTCGTCCATTCGAGGTTGGAGGTCGTTATCCAAGGAGTCTGTTTGGGTTGTCGAGTCGAGGTTGCCGTATGTTGGTTCCGATCTATGGTTGTCGCTGTCCATTTTTTGGCGAGCTTGAGCCGCTGAAACTCGACTGTGCCATAAACAGTGAGTATTCTTATTACATCTCGTTGGGTCAGTTTTCTTGTTCTATCTTTGATTTCTTGCCTTGTAAATTTTAAGTTGTAGTAGTATATTGGTTATCTTTTTAATATTACGTTGTTTCTTGTATTTGTTATCATGTTGCCTTGCGAATTCTGTTTGGTTATATTTTGAAATCGATTTCTATCAAATTTTATAGCCTTTTAGTGTTAGCGTTACCTTGTGTTTATGAAATTTTGGATATGGTCAGTTGTTACTTATATCATGTAAGTATATGTGGTTTAAATCATTGAAAGATGTCATTGAATCTTGTAACTAAGTTGTTATGGTCATTTGAGTAATGAGCAGTGATTTTCGTTACTTAATTGCTACTAGCCTACTAATAAAGAACTCGATAATTTGGCTTATACTTCGGACATGATTAATAATGTCATCATGATTATGGGTACGATTCCCGTGATATGGTTACGATGCCTAAAATCCGGGGGTGCATTTCATGTAATCCGATTATAACGACTCTAGATAATCTTAGCGAATAAATTAGGATTTCTTTTTTTAGAGACAGACAAAGTAGAAAATCGTAGTGGCTTTAGGCTTTCCCTTTAAATAATAAATGAGACGAGCCTCTCCAAATAAAATACACAAACTGCGGGACCCTCATAAATGTATATATTAAAATACTGAGACTCCGGGATGGGCTGTTTAGCGAATTGCACGGCCTTCCCAAAATAATAACGCGTTAGACTCTTTAGGCACGTATTTTAATAACATTACCTTCCTAAAATCGGGTGCACATTTATGCGACCCAAATCCAAATCTCAACGAAGTTGGAACGTGTCAAAAACTGCGGGTACATTTATGTGACGCAGTTCGAGATGTATTTTCACGACGTTGCAATTCTCTTTTAAAATAATAAATAATAAAAGCGGTTAATTAGCCTTTAAATAATAAATGAGACGAGCCTCGCCAAATAAAACGAAAATCGCGGGGCCCTCAATAGATGGTTATTTTAAATGCTTAGATTTCGGGACAGGCCGTTTAGCGAATTTCACGGCCTTCTCAAAATAATAACGCGTTAGTAGCTTTAGGCGCGCATTTAATAATGTTATCTCCCTAAACTCGGGTGCACATTTATGTGACCCAAATCCAAATCTCAACGGATTCGAAGTGTGTCGATAACCCCGGGTACATTGATGTGACGTGGTTCGAGACCCGTTTTTACGATGTTGCAAGTCTTTAAAAAATAATAATAATAAAAGCGGTTAAAAGTTAAAATTTGCACATAAGTTACGACATGTTTTAAAATCAGATAAATAAGCCGAATATGACAGTCGAGCGACGGTGCTAGAACCACGAAACTCGGGAATGCCTAACACCTTCTCCCGGGTTAACAGAATTCCTTATCCGGATTTCTGGTGCGCAGACTGTAATACAGAGTCAATACTTTCCACGATTCGGGATTCAACCGGTGACTTGGGACACCATAAATCTCCCAAGTGGCGACTCTGAATCTTTAATAATAAATCCCGTTTCGATTGTCCTTTAATTGGAAAAACTCCCTTAACCCTTCATTATACCCTTCGCGGGGTGCGGTAGCGTAAAAAGGAGGTGTGGCAGCTCTGGCGACTCTGCTGGGGACCACATTGACCCAGAACCACTGGTTCAGGGTTAGAAATTCGAGCTTGTGATAAATTATTATATTTTAGCTTTATTATCTGATATTTTCATATGATCTGTGCTTAATGTGCAAAATGATGCTTATTACCGCTCTGATATTATTTGACTGTATATATAAACTGTGCCGAACCCTTCTCTTCTTACCTCCGGGGATGTGCTCACTGGTTGAGACTCCCTATTCTGTTAGTGTCATACCTTGAAATAAGAAAAGGGCCCGGACAAGTTACAAAGCCGGACGATCTCGCGGGTCCCCAGTACGTAGCCCCCTCCCCGACTCGAGTTGTACGCTCGGGTATACTGTCTAGAACACATAACCAGGTTTTAACCTAGAATAACTTGACTTCATGCCGGATCCCTAGTAGGAACGGTTATTTGCATCATGTTGCATTTGACATAGGGGACTCAACACAGGAGTTGGGTCCGTCTAGGACAGGTAACTGAAATAAAAAGACCATCCTACTGCATCTTGTTTGCTCGGCGCATTTATTTGCTTCAGACTTGCATGTTAACCGGCTTCTGAAAATTGGGAATATTGGAAAATTACGAAAAAAAGAAGAGAAAAACAACAGTGTAGAGAGATAACTACTTATTTTTGGAAAGAAACCAATGCCCAAGTAGTGTCAAAACTCTGTCGGATTTTTGAGAAAATGGAAAAAATATATTTTTATTTTATTTGCCGATGAAAAGAAAAAAAAAGAGTTTTATTTTTCAAAATAGTTTGTTTTATTTTTCACTGAAAAAAAAAACGTTTTCAAAAAAAGAAGTATTCTGCTTCATTTGCCAATAAAGAAAAAAAAAGTGATTTGGTTTTCAGAAATAGTTTGTGTTTTAAAATGAAAAAAAAATAATAATTCGTTTTATTTGCCAATGATTTGAAAAAAAATGTGTGTTTTGTTTTCAAATATAGTTTGTTTTATTGGCAGAACTACGCTGGTTTGATCTCACCGGATGTGAGATACGTAGGCAACCCACATCGGGTCCAACCTCCCCTTTTGCAAAAATAGCCAAAAATATCAAATTTAATTTTTATTATAAATAAATCGGGTGCTGCCGTTCTTATCAAATATAGCCGAATTTTCCCGAGAGGGACGCCGGAAGGCTGACTTTGCATAAACGGCCACCTTTGGTCATTTTTTAAAATTTGGCCGGTTGACCCACACTGTCTTAAAATCTTTGTCCCCGAGGCGCTAAAAGGTCGTGTTTGCAATATTGGGTTTTCTATTTTTCAAAAACAAGAAAAAGAGTCGTAAATAAGTCGGGTGATGCCGTTTTATCACAAATAGCCGAATGTTCCCGAAAGGGACGCCGGAAGGCTGACTTTGCATAAACAACCACCCTTGGTCATTTTTAAGGTTCTTTGACCAGTTAGCCCACACAGCCTTAAAATCTTCGTCCCCGAGGTGCTGAAGGGCCGTGTTTGCAAAATCAGGTCTTTTGTTTTAATTTGAAAAACAAGAAAAAAATGAGTCAGTGAGCAAGTGAATGCCTTTGTGGTTTGTGGTCAAAATAAGCCGAGCCAGCTTCGGCAGTGTATTAAACCGTTTTTGCCGAGATAGCCTTAGAGTATCTTTCAGTTGTCAAAAGGCTATTTTCGTAAAAGAACAGACACGTTTGTAAAAGTGTCATAAAATAGATCCTTCCCGGCCTCAAAATTCATGTGAAATTGGGAAGGGGCCACGCTTGCAAAAATAACCATTTGGTTTGAATTGGCAGATAGGGAAGGAATTTGTCAGTTTGATTTTAAGTTTGTATTTCTTAGAGTAGGTGGGTCTATATTTCGTCAAAGCATAAGCCTGTTAGTTTGATCGGCTTTTAAACTTTTATTTTAAATCAAAGTTTGTTTTATTATGAAAAACTAAAAGAAAAAAAATATTTTATTGTTGTTTGCCTTTTATCTGTCCAAACTACGCACGGTCTGATTCATGCGGGGTCATGATACGTAGGCAATCTCCATAAGATTCAACCACAACAAAAAAAATAAAAAATGAAAAAATGATGAAAAAAATCAAAAAAAAAAGAAAAAGAAAAAACAAAAGTGAAAATTTTTTATAATAATAAGGACTGTTTGAGTCCACACAAAAAAAAAATGTTGATAATAATAAGGACCGACTGAGTCCATTCTAACATGTTTTGTTTTGAACTGTTGAGAAAATTGAGGTGGTTGGTTGTGGTTCCTAAAATAACTCTTCCCTGCAACGCAAAGGCAAAGGACAATGGCAGAGAACCTTAGAACTGAGTGGGTTGATACCGGTGCCCAAAAATTAGTTGGCTGAGCAGGACACTGGCTTGGCTGATGAAGCGATTTATTGAGAACAATGGGATGAAGACAGTGTGAAGGTCCTAATATTGTTGATGCATAAGTCAGCGACTGAGATGTCGTGCTTGGTAATTGGGAAGACTCTCCATTTATTGGTCAACCAGAGTGGAGTTTTGGTGGCTTATTTTGTTGTCATTTCTGGTGTCTAGATTATTTCAGGGTTGTAATCTGGATATTATCTTGTAAATCAAACCCTTCTATCTTTTGATTTTGCCCAGTTCCGTTTGGTCGTAATATTTCATGTTAAAGTTGTCTAGGTTTGTTCTAAGGGTTGTAACCCTAATTTAGTTTGTTTATCTGGTTGTTCAAACTGTTTCATCGTCCAATGCAATATCCTATTTTCTTTTATGTTTAGTCATTTTCTTTTACTTTTCCCTTTCTATAGTTCTTTTTCTGTCAACTCTAGTGACATGGCATGCGCACGTAATTTTGGCCTAATCTTAAAAGTTAATCATGAAGCAATTGAAAGGTGATCAGGGCATTTAAAGGAAATAAGAACGGTTTGAGATTATTCGGATCCCGAGTCATGTGAAACTGGGGCATGTAAAAAAGAAAACTGTTAAAGGCAAGTAGGCCAAATTGACAGGGGTCGTTCATGGTAATAAAAATGAGACTGTTGCCCAACAGTGCTTTAAAGATATGACGAATGTTAATCGTGTTGTTTGCACTTGACATGTTTTGAAGATTGGATTGACGGAGGCATTTTGTTCTGCTATCCAAACACCTTATCCTTCGTTAACCCTTTGAGCCTTATTTGATTTCTTTCATATCCCTCCTTCGGAATCGGTAGCAAAGGGTAGAAACACAAACATGAAAGATGAAGAAAAGAAAGAGAAAACAACAAAACAACAAAAAGAAAAAAGGGAGAAGAAGAAAATTAAAAAAAATAAGTGAAAAGAAAAAAGGAAAACTAGAACAACGAGGAACGGGGAACTACGTTTGACCTGATTCCTCAAAGAGGATACGTAGGCGCTTCACAACTCGGTCATAGTGTAAATAAAAATAAAAAATCCCCAAGCAAGAAACTGGGACAAAAAATTGTATTTATTATAAATAAATCTAGGTCCAAAGGTTGTAAATTTTGAACCCAAAATTGATTTGTTTTGAGCCTTCAAATACCTTTTCTTTCTAGCCCTATCCAAATCCCACATTACGGTCCAAAGAAAGACCTTTTGACCAGTCTTCAAAAGATGCCAAGTCAGGCAAAGGGAAGTCGAGAATAACACTCTGATCCCTAGTAGAAAAAATTCTGACCCCCAACAGAAAAGAAATATGAGAGAGTTTTAGCGGTAACACCCCAATCCCCTGCTGAAAAGTAATACAAATGAGAGAGTCTTATCGGTGAAAACCTTCACAGGCACCATAAAGCGATGAAAGCTGAGAGAAAAGCCAAAATGAGAGAGGCTTGATAGTGAAGACCTTCGGGCACTACAAGTCGAATAAGGGTGAGAATCAGATGGGGAAGCACAAAACGAAGATCTTGAAAGACGATTGACGATGAAGGATAGGATATATGTGCATGTCATAGCCATTAGAGTTGGTATCCGTGTTTGATAGGTTTTATTTTATAAATTTTCTTTTTAGAGAGTCATCCTCTTCTTTTGTCTTTTATTTTGTTTCTTTTATCTTTCTCCTTTTATCAAAAATTCCCCAACAGAGTCTGTTTGTGAGAAATGACTTCAAAATTTGCCATCAGCTTTCCAATTATGCAAGACGGGACCTGATTAGAACATACCAGTGGAGGAACAAGCACAAGGCCAGTGTCCAGAAGGATATTCCCCAGCAAGAGGAGATTGACAGAAGGATGGATCAGTGTCAAGGGGGATATCTACAGCAAAAAGCGAAGGTTAATAACCTCAAGGCCAAGGCCAGTGGACAAATCAAAGAACAATGCGGAGAGCGATGAGCATCTTTGGAAATTCACATAAGACTCAAGGGTCGGGAAATGCCAGTTCCCAAGCTATGGCACAAGAAGAGGAGGGATATCCCTAGCAGGCGAGGTATTTCAGTGACACGGATGAACGAAGAAAGTGGTTCATCAGTAAAACATGCAAGATCCTCAAGCAGAGTCACTGTCATAGGAAATGTGGGGGGTCAGATAAGAAGACTGAAAATAATGGCTGAGAGGTTCGCGAATAAGGAATCCTCGAGAAGGTCAGAAGGTACCAGCCGAGTTTCAAGATGGCCATACGACGCAAAGCAAGACAATTCATTCTAAGACCAACAACAATATCATCCCCAGCAAATAACATCCTCCCCAGCAAGTTTTGATAGCATAATGGAACGCAAAGCAGGGAAGGAGATAAGGAGAACCATCCCAGCAGGAGCATCACAACCAACCACCGCGTTTTAAACTAACAAATTTTCTTTGATTTGAAGCAGGAAAAGGAAATGACATTGATGGCGGAAAGTCATGCCACGAGGAAGATTATCAAACTGGGGAAGAAAATTTTCCTTTCATTTTGGAAAATTTTCTAGAAGTCGGGTATCCACTTGGGGAAGAAGAAAGATAACACCAGTCTTGAGGGAAGTGGGCTTAGAACCAGTGTTATCCCCAGCAGTATTGGAAGAAGGAAAATAGCAAGTTTTGATGATGTATCCCCAGCGGACAGAACAAAGGGACGAAACTGGTGTTCAGAAAGAGCAAAAGCCAGTGTCATCCCCAGCAGCTTCCAGAAGAATGAAGCACCAATTTTGAAGGAATACAATTCCCCCAGCAGCGTTATCCTTAATAGCGTTATCCCCAGCTGATAACATTTTTATCCCCAACCATGTTGAGAGAAATTAAATTTTTTTGAAGGAAGTAGTTTTTAAAAAAAAAAAGGGAAGAAAGGATATTCCCCCGGCACTATTATCCCCAGCAGCATTATCCCCAACAGTGTTATCCCCAGCAATTTCGAGGGAAGTCAACACGAGTTTAGTTTTAAAGGAAACAGTTCTGGAAGAAAGATAATTCAAGTAAGAAGGAAATGGTTGCAAAGAGGAACAATGGCAACCCGAGTGCAGTTTTGAAGTTGTTGAAGTCGGGAGCCCGCCCGTAGAACGAAGGCGTTACCTTTTTAAGTTGTTGAAGTCGGAAGCCCGCCCGTAGAATGGAGGCGTTACCTTTTTATTTTGTTGAAGTCAGGTACCCATTTGAGGAAGAAAGAAGATAACACAAAGTGTTAAAGAAGGAGGAAATCATCCCCAGCAAGAAGGTCACAACCGACCATCATTTTCAAAAACTGACAAAATTTTTCTTTGTATATAACAGGAACAAAGCAGTGCAAAGTTTCTCCTAAAATAAAAAATCTTAGTCTGATGAATTTCTCCTAAGATAAAAAATCTTAGTCTGATGAATTGAATTTCTCCTAAGATAAAAAAAAATCTTAGTCTGATGAATTATTTCTCCTAAGATGAAAACATCTTAGTCTGATGAATTG
>MU771826.1:594-11413 GCA_026770625.1 Nicotiana glauca | reverse complement strand
TTGAACGTTGTTGGTTAAGTCTTACGATATGATGGTGCAAGTAAATGGAAACAAACCAAATGTGGGTGTGTGATTGTGAAAGTGTTATATGGTAAAAACTGAGAAACAAATGATGGAAGGAAATCGTAAATGATGCACTTGGAACAATTGTGGTAATAACATATTTGGGTTGTTGTGGGTAATTATTGTGGTGACTTAAATTGCATATGAGTTGTTGAAGATGATGAAGTGGTATTGATGGCTACGGAAATTCTTATGACTTGTTGTGGTTGTTCTTTGAGAATTGTTGTTGTTGTTCTTGTGAATTATTATTGTTGTGTGTTGTTTGTGAATTGTGATTGTTCGGTGGGATCGGGTTGCGTGCCGCAACACGAAGTAATAAGGTGTGGGTTGTAGTGATAAGGGTGGTTGAGGTAATAAGGTTGGCCGAGGTAATAGGGTGGAAAGTGATCGAAATCACTATTGAAATGAAAATATGAGAAATTTGTGAAACCATTGATGTGATAATGTTGAAGGAGAAAAGGAGAGATTGTAAAACTTGTTTGGCTTAATTGTTTCTTTCACGTGCATTTGATCGTTGATTTTATTGATGTCTGTTACTTGTGTGTGTTATTTGATTTTACTTGGGGTGAAGTTTGTTTATACATACCAGTACAATTCAAATGTACTGACGTTCCTTTTGCCGGGGGAGCTACATTCGTGTTATGATTGTAGGTGGTTCTATAGCAGGTACTCCAGTCCACCGACAGTAGCACCTCCTCCACTTTCCATCAGCTGTATTGGTGAGCCCGTTTCCTCTCGGGGCCCTACGTGGCTCATGTCGCCTTTCCTCCGGAGTTTATATTGGTATTTGTGTAAGGTATAGCCGGAGCTTTATTGCCGGCATTTCCATATTATTCTTCAATTGTATTTAGAGGCTCCGTAGACAGGTTGTGGGTAGTGTCGGGCATGGGAATTTAAAAGAGAAATATTGATGTTTGGCAATGATGTATAAAACTTGTAATACCTTTATTATGGCGAATGAAGTTGCTAATGAAAATGAAATGGAAATCGTTATTGATATGTTTATAGAATTTGGTTAGTGGAGTCCATCTCCTATTTATTCATGAGTTAGTTTGGGTAGAATGAGACCTAACAAGCTTGCTCGGTAGGGTTTACTCGGTTGAGCGCCGGTCGCGCTCCTCGGATTTTGGGGCATGATAGTATTCCAGATAATCTAGCTTTTTGCTAGTTTTTATGGCCCTTTATTTCCATTTATTGATTTGATCGTCCGATGGAAGATTTCTCCACCAGTCTAGCAAGAGTGAGGGTATGCTAACCATACCAGAGCTGGGGACCTTGTGCCTCATTTCATGCAAAACAAAAGGTTAGACCTTACCCCTACTAGACTCGACTATTTATATATTTATAATCAGCATAACGGCATTTAATTCTCCAAATTAATGCACAGAACGTGATGATGTCTGTTTGGGTTTAGGGAAACCCAGTGGACTTTTGGACAAGGCTATCTTAAAGGATCATTATGTGGACAACATAACTGACCCGGTTAGGTTTGACCATGATGCACGCACAATTTAAACAGAGTAAGGCTTCTATGGGGTTTTAGACTGGTACCCTTGAGCGAACAACTCAAGGGGGAATGCACGGCACCGTTGACTGCACCGCTGATCGACTAGTTTTACCGCAAATACCCCTTTCCAAATTTAGGGGATAATGATATAGGAAGGGCAAAACCACTCATCAAGCGTTGCTATAGGATTTGATACGCACGAGTGGAATATGATGTGGAGCATGATTTATGCAGCAGTTAATAACATGTAGGCAAATATTTTCATGTAGGAAGAAATAAATACAATATTTAAATAATTGAAAAGACAGTTACAGAAAAAGAAAAACAAGGAGACAAGTCAGTTTTCAGGTAATAAAAGAATCATAAATGCTTAAAATAGACAGTTAAATTCAAATAAGGGAGAAGGGTAGGGGATAAATCATGCTTGGAATAAGTTATAAAGACAAGTTCGTTAAAAGCCTCAAAATATCCCCAGCAGAGTCGTCATGCTGTCGCGCCCCCTTTTTTCCCTCCTCGCGGGGAGAAGTCTGGGTTTCGACATTCACGGGGTGTAATGACTCATTTCCTTTTGGGAATTGGGTATTTGAAGAGTTGCCACCTAACAGATTATGGTGCGTTAGGGCACCTAGAGCGATTAACTCTTGGGTTGGTTTGCGTTACCAGAGATTAGGGTAAGGGCTCGAAGTAAACTCAAGTGGAAGGTGTTAGGCACCCCTCTTGGTCCACAACTGTGGGTCTCAACCGAACTTATTTCACAAATTAGTCCATAAATAAACAATTGAAGAAAATAAGTAGAGCATGTTGGGTAATTGTATAAAATAAGAATTTAAAAAGGTTGTAAAGAAAGGAAAATAACATTTCAAGCAAACAGGGTTTGGGGAAGAGGGAGGTCCTAGGTTGGTTAGCCTATAGGATCACATCAGTACAATGCCCGATAATCACTCCTTAGAAAGGGGCTACGCGTTGCATTAACAAACCGGTCATCATATCCGTGTCTACACTCCATGTTCCATTATTGGTCATGCAAAGTGAGTATTGGTCATGGATTCCTATCGCGTGCTACTACCCGTCCCTTCTTAATGGTCCTGGAGCGAGTTAGGACCTCTACTTATAGGTGGTCCTAGACAAACCCCTAAGGTTTTTAAAGGTGAAAATTCTAAGGCGACAAGCAAAACAATTAGGACTTTGCGCTAACAAGAACAGGAATGAGTAGATAAAGGCTCAGTTTTCCTCCTCAAGTAAACATACAAGCAGCACGACTCGAACACAAAGGCACGACTCGACTCATACCCCAGAATTTATAACCTAGAAGTTGCTTAGGGACTCTTTTAAAAGTTATTAGAATCAGAAACATTAATGACAAAGAGGGCTTCAGGGGAATGCAGTTTTGAAGATGCCCTAAGGCTTGCCTATATGCAGATGCTGCATCTATATTAATGCAGAAACAAACAGATTTTGAAATGGACTCATTTAATACCTATAGGCATGATATCTAATGAGATTGAGGCAGATTGAAAGAACTTGTTTCAGGAAATACTTAATACTTAATAAAACCAATTCAGAAATGAACTAGGCGCGATCAAGTTGACTTATTTAGACTAAACTAGATTGAAAAGAAGAATTTCGAATATGGTTCCATATAGGCATGATATCTAAGTGTAATAATGATTTTAATGATTTGCAGGCAGGAAACATACATAAATACTCGTTGTACCAGAATTTGAATTAATTCGTATAGGCATGGAATCTATTATTAATTTGATTTTAAGACATGATTGTTTGGAACCTATAGGCTTGGTTTCTAAACATGGCAAAATGCAGAACCTTATAAACATGACTTCTACTTAGTAAAGCATATAAATTTAAAAGTAAGGTCCTAGGAGCATGATTTCTACCCGAATTACCCCATAAAGCATGTATATACCCACTCTTTTCACTAAATACCCCAATATCTGTTTACAAGTTATTACAAGCCAATGAATGAATTACATAAGTAAATAAAAATCAAGAAGCTATTCTATAGGGAGCCTTCAATTAGTCCTAGATTCCCCAAAGCCTCCAATGACCTGATATGCCTCAATTCCATAGATAATAACATAGTCTAGATGCATCAAAGTTCCCTAAGGATCTCAAGGATCCCGGGCAGTGATTACACCTAGACTTGGTAACCAAAATTGAACAAGTGCAGTGTGGAAGGGCCAACCTCAGTATGCCAGAGTTTAGAGGATTCTCAAGAGGATCCCAAGGCAATACACATACTAGAAGGGGCAGAACTTATTGATTAAGAGTAGAGTGAAAGTGATTTTAGTGAAAAACTATATAAAAAAGGGCCTGTTTGAAAGTAGTTTAGTAAAGCAATAGAGACTGTTTAAAGAAAAGGGTTGAAGAGATGAACAGAAGTCCAAACACCTTAGGACAGGTTTGCACATAGACAATTCAAAGAACCAAGTAACCTCAGTAGTCACACACAGGGATCAAGGGAGTTTGGGAATACATAGGACATATAATTAAGCAAAGAACTGGGAATTAGTATAGTCATGCCCAGAAGCAGCTAACTAGACATAATCACAAAATCAGACATAAAGAACAGATTCACATGCAGGGGAATAGGAATTTTGGGACTTCATGGTGGTAAACATATAACAAGTAAGTGATGATTGGTGTAGACATGCTAAAAAACAAACAGAAGGGAAAATATGTTGATCTCAAGGGAGGGAGGGACATGCTAATAATGTAACCCTCAACTACAAGTTTCATAACAAACCACAACTAGAAGCAAACTAGAAACAAGATGAGCTGAAACAATAAGAGAATCACATTTTTGTTGGAACTTTGAATTGAAACTAGGACATACTAGTAAAGAGGATAGTGAGCAGAATTTAAGAACAAGAGAACACAAATGGTTAGCCTTGGCTTTCAGTCGGCTAACTTAGAGCAGTAGCAAGTAGCACAAGAGAGAGAGCAGAAATTTTTAAGTATGAGAGATAGTTTTGAACCCAGTGTTTGTGTCTGTGCTAATGAAAGACTAGGGTATATATGTCACACCTCCTTTTTTACACACCTACCCCGAAGGATAAATGTATAAGGGAGTTTTTTCATTTAAAGTGACATTATTCGAAATGGGATTATTTATTTATTTTTTAGAGTCGCCACTAGATATAGGATTGGCTTTTGATGTCCCAAGTCACCAATTTAACTTGAATCCCAAATCGAGGAAAATTTTTAAATTCCCATTTGGAGTCTGCGAACCAGAAATTCTAAATAAGGAATTTTGTTGACCCAAGGGAAGGTGTTAGGACCACCGGATCCCGTGGTTCTAGCATGATTGCTTAAATTATTATAAATGACAAAATATCTGACTTTTATACATGTTCCAACCTATATTGCAATTTTAAGATTATTCACAGCTTTTAGTTAAATTTTTTAAGAAAGTGAACGTCATTTAAAAACGTGTTTTCGGATCAAATCACATGAAATGCACCCGGATCCTCAACACATTCTTATTCAACGTTTTTGAATTTGGATTTGGGTTGCATGAAATGCACACCCGTATTTAAGAAGGTAAAATTATTAAAAGTGCGCCTAAAGCGACTAACGAGTTATTATCTTTGTGGAGGGCCGTGAAATTCGCTAAACGGCAGGCCCCGAATTCTAAGTATTTTTAATTAAACATTTAATGAGGGCCCCGCAATTTATGCATTTTTATTCGGCGAGGCCATCTCATTTTGTTATTTAAAGGCCAACCTAAAGCGAACTAAGATTTTCTATTTCTTTTTTGTCTCTAAAAGGGCCTAATTAATTTGTGTTTATAACTTCGGGCCTCGAGTTCAAGTCCGAATTCAAACAAAAGGGAGGACCCTCTTAATTTGAACCCGCTACCTAACCCGAAAACCTAAATTTATATTGCAAATTAATCCCCCACGTTCCTAATGTAATTTTATTGGATTTTAGCCTCTAACAATTTTGGGCCTCAAAATTAGTCTAGAACGGGGAAACCAATGTCAGCTTTGTGATGAGCTGCCTTGCATTGGGCCCTTGGGCAAACAAATTCAGGCCCAAATCCCATTTAAATGAAGGGCTATTAGAGTTTGGCCCACATTCAAGGCTGATTGTTTGTTTGTTTCAAACTTCTGATTTTAGTTTACAAACTGGCTTAGTGATTTGCGCACAAATGAACGATCCTGAGCTTTAACCTTGAATCCAATCATGATATGAATATTCAACTCACTGGTATATAATCAACCAAATGTATTGAATTTGAAATCAGAAATACCACATGCATATCAGTTCCAGTACCTCCCATGGATTTTCATGCGTGACTTATATCCACAAATGAATTATCTAGTGCATTTAAAAACCAAAGAATGCCTGATCTTACACTAGTAGGAGCATGTAATTCATTTAAAATAAAGTTTCAATCAATAACTTACTACCATATCTGAATCTGCCAACACTATAGCCGATATTCATACTAACTACTCACCATATTCTGAATTTCAATTCGTTAATACAAGTGAAGATCACAGATCTAAAAATCAGTTTCCTATTCTATCTATTCTTCTAATTTTAAAGGTTAAACTACACAAAAACAAAACTAAGGTTAATGAGTAGTCATTAGTCTAACGGTCCATACAATCCACTTCAAACAAATTAACGGCAATGAATACATCAACCGAATCCTAGAATCACTCGCAGTATAGTAGACTATTAAACAGTAAAATCTATAACAGAGATCAGCATCAATTGCATTTCAATTTTAACTGGAGAAGTTACATCAGATCAGTCTCAAATGTGTACTTGGAAATAGCAAATAAGAAGGAAAAGGAGAGATCGGCAAGCAGTAGTGAGCAGAGGTTGAACAACAGCCCAAAATGAATTCAGCAATCCAGGAAAAGTTCAAAATCAAATAAAACCAGGAAATCAACCACCAACAACTCGAATAAACCTAAATGAGCTTGAAATTGAACCCATAAACTTCTGAAGAACCTTCAACAATTAAACCCCGAGCCAGGAAGTACAAATCAACAACCACACTCGAAATTAACCTAAGATTTTTCAATGTAACAGTACTTTTTCAGTTTCTATTGCTTTTTTTGTTTATTTTTGTTTTGGATTTTTGTAGAAAATTAAGATCTAAAATGAAGGTTTCTACTATATGAGCTCATATTTGAACTTCTTTTGATGTTTGAAATTCAAATTTGAGATTTCAGCTTTTAAGAAGAGGATTTTAAAAGGAAATTATAAGCTGGGAGGGATTTGGAAATTTTCAGAGGTCTAAAACTTTTGGGAGTTTTCAGAGAGTTCCAAACTTGTAAATCAAGGCACTAGGGCTGCTTTTTATAGGCAAGGAAGGGGCAGGAATGTTCTAGAGGTTTTCACTCATTTTTTCCCCTTTTTTATTTCAGAATTTAGTGATTAATCCCTGAATTTGTGGCTTGTTGCCCAAGTTACTGCATTAAGAATGCAGAAACTTACACTAAGGCCCCTTTCTAGAAGTCCCTAGGGTGTTTTTCTACCTGTGGAATACTTATGCTACCCTCATTTTGGTTCTGAAATTACAGAGCCTTAACAAATTGACCCATTTTGTATGCCCAAACTACCCTTGATTGCCCCTGAAATTACTAACCAACCCTGAACCCCTTTTACCTTATTTAGTGACTATGGTTAATTCTAGGACCAAACTATTCAGCTGTAACCACAATTCTTCAATCAACAAAATTAAACTAACCTTGTTTTAATTTGAATTAACTACTTAATCTATATATCTTACGACTAACTGTATTATTGATCTAAACAAACCATTCAAACCAAAGCAAACATGGATCATTTAATTGAAACTAAACACCAAATCAATTATCAGAAAAACAAAACCAAAATTAAAAAGAAAGAATCAGTAGAAACTGAAATCAGTAAGACCCTAAAATTTCTAAAGCAATTGACATGACTAAAGATTGATCAATGTTATTCAATTGGGATCAACAAATACGAGAAAATATTTACACTACACTATTGTAGTCTGAACACTAAGTAATAATATAATTTTAAAAAAAAACATAGCGACAGAAGCGGACACGGAAGAACAAGAACAAAAAGAAAACAGAAATAAAAGATGAAATACCTCCGATTTTGGCTCAGACTCGGATCTCATCATGCTTTTTGGAGCTATTTGGACCAAAACCGTCTTTAATCATGTGTTTTCAATGAGAAAACACACGATTAAAGGTAGTTGTAGTGCCGAATCAAAGAAATCCCGACTTTGAAGAATTAGGGTTCTCGCCCGGACTTCGATCCAAAATTTGAGAAGATGGGGTGATGTTTGAGGGTTATAGGCTATAGATTTATGAAGAAGGAGATGAGGAGGATATATGGTGTTAGTTTGGACTGGTTTGGAGTGAGTAGGGTTTTGGGCCGGAATTTAGATCTAATATTCGAGAAGATTGTCTAGGAATTGAAGGAGATGGTTTTGGGAGTTGGAAAGAGGAGAGGAAGGGGAGCCTGTGGTGAAATTTTGGGGTCGTTTGGAGCTTCGCCGCCGCCGCCGGACGGCGAAGACACGGTGGGAATGGTGGTGACAGGGGCGGAAGACGGTGGTGTTACAGGGGCTGGGGTTGTACGAGGAGGGAGAGAAATGGTCTCTAGGGTTTGATAAATTTTTGGACAGTTTTATCTAAAACATGAATCAATTATGGGCCGTTGGATGATGAGAGATGAACGGTCTAGATTGTGTGATGCCAAACGGCATCGTTTTACTAAAGGGGTAAGGCTGGACCGGATCAGGGGCATTTGGGCTTGGTCGGGCAACGAATTTTGGTGGGGATTTTGGGCTGTGATGATTTTGATACTGGCCCAATACAAACTGGTCTGGTTCTTTTATTAGTTCTCTTTTTATTTTCATTTATTTGTTTCATTTATTTCTTTGCAAAATTAAAATTAACAATCCTACTTTAACTCCCAAATTTAGACTAATTAATTTTCTAAAAATACACTAAATCCTAATTTAAAAGGAAACTAAACCAAAACTGTAAAATGTAAAATTAAAAATCGTAAAAGGACTAATTTTGTTATTTTTTCTCTTATTTTAGTAATATTAATTAACTAGTAAAGCTAAAATATAAAGTTGACTTCTAAATGCAAATGCACTATTTTTGTACCTTTTTATGAATTATGGAAATTAAAAATGCACAAAAATGCAAACAAGAGACAAAATCATGCAATTAATTCCTAAAAATTCGAATAATAAAGAAAAATCCTAATTCTAAGGAATTTTATAGGATTAATTTAAGCGTGGCAAAGTCACGTGCTCACAGCTGTCCCTCTTTGCTCGAAGACACGAAGGGTTTTCGGGCAAAGATAAATGAGCACCATGAAGGATTTTTGCCTGCTCAGCACTCCATGAGAAGCATTTTGAAAACCGTCTGACTGAACTCTGCTTCAAAGGTTGCCTACATATCCTTGGCTATAAAGAAATCAAGTCAGTGTAGTTCTGGGAGGTGTGGTAGCTGGGACTACCAGGAGCTGTGAATTTCACTGTTGTTGTTGCTGCTACTGCTTGCTGACCTCCTTATTACACCAAAAGGAAAATCAAAGCTAAGCTAGCTATACTTATCAACTATGAGTTACAAGATTCCTATCTATAATTCTCTTGAAACTTGATCTTGAGTCTTAGCTGATTTTGCTATGGACTCCGATCTGAATCTTGATGCTCGCAACTTGTAGGTGTTTACTTCTTCATGCAGCATTGGGTCAAAACAGGATCAGCGGAGCTTGTGACTTCAATCATATTTTGAGCAATCCGCACCCTTGCTTGCTTCACATTTGAGTCCATTTCTTTTTGTTCTTTTCTTCCTTTCTTTATTCTGGATCGAGGCTCACTCCATTGGTCATTTCACACTCTATGTTTTAAGGTCAACCTGCTTAAGATATCAAAACAAACAAATGAACAAAATTTTCTTCCCCAGTTTTCACTAGGAAAATTTCGTGAGTTAGTTGTGACACATATCTAAGTAGTCAAATTAGGATTGTGTATTCTTGTGGATGGATCCAGGTTATGCTGGAAAATGACCGGGTTATGCTGGAAAAAGAGAAAGGGTCTCGGGTTGTGCCAAGACGAAAAGAAAAAAGATCCTCAGGTTTTGCCGGGATTTGCAAAGAAAAAGCTCCCTGGGTTATGCCAGGGAGATCCTCAGTTTTTTGGCCGGGATTTGGAAAGAAAAAGCTCCTTGGGTTTTGCCAGGGAGATCCTCGAATTTTTGGCCGGAATTTGGAAAGAAAAAGCTCTTTGGGTTATGCCAGGGAGATCCTCGGTTTTTTTGGTCAGGATTTGGAAAGAAAAAGCTCATCGGGTTATGTCACGACCCCAAACCCGGTCGTGATGGCACCCAACACTAATGCTAGGCAAGCCCAACCATTCACTCTCTCTCAACCGAGCATGAAACTCAAACCCAATTAATTAAATACTTAAATTAAATATCAATACTCATAGCTGAAATACTCAAATGAAAACAATACGAAACCCTAACATAAACTGTAACTCCCAAAGACCTGGGGTTATGAGTCTAGAGCCTCTAAATAATACCGAGTCAAGAATCCTCAAAAAAATAAATATGTTCTAAAGTACGAAAATAATAAAGGGATAGGGGAGGAGTCGGGTCCTGCGGATGTCAAGAAGCTACCTCGACAACTTCTGAAAACTCTGGAAAACAGCAACTAGCTCAACTAGGCTCCCAGATACCTGAATCTACACACAAGGTGCAGGGAGTAAAGTGAGTAATTCCAACTCAGTGGTAATAGGCATATATAATGTCGGACAGTAAGAAATCCCAAAATAGCACAATGTAAAGCTATAACCAATTAGTCTATACATTTAACAATGAAACAGCAACAGGTAATGATAGGTAGGACAGATAGAAAATGATGCATGAATGCAATGCAATGCACATGACCGGTACGGCGTGTAGCCCGATCCATTTAACGTCGACGGCGCTCACTGGGGGTGTGTACAGACTCTAGAGGGGCTCCTACAGCCCAAGCGCAATATAATCATAGCATTCGCTGCGGCGTGCAGCCCGGTCCACAATCAGTCCAGTTATATATGCATGCAAGCCACACGGGCACAATCAAGTTTATCATTTTCGGTTCTATTTAACAGGTATTATAGTTTAAGTGATTTAAGACCTTAGAAATTTACTAATCATTTCGAGACAGTATTTAACTCAGGACTGATATCATGAAAACGTGCTAAGCATCATG
>MU771825.1:248456-262059 GCA_026770625.1 Nicotiana glauca | reverse complement strand
CTGCCGCGGTTCTACCGCGATCGCGGTGGAACCGCGGCCAGAGAGCCTTTCTGAACCTCACTACCGCGGTTCTACCCCGATCGCGGCAGAAACACGGCCAGCGAGGTTCTCTGAAATTTTCAGCAGAGTTCTGGCGTACTTTCAGTAGTGATTTGGTATTTAATTAATTATTGAATAATTAAATAAATTTTGTCCAAAAAAAATCTTATCGATCGATCATTTGACAAATCCAAATCCAAATCCAAAGCCAAAGCCAAAGCCGAAGCCGAGCCGAGCGAGCGACGACGACGGCGCGAGGGTTCATTCTCTTCAACTCTTTTAAGAGCTTTAAGAAGTGATTCTATATATAAGCACACAAATGTGGTTGTCCCTCACCAATGAGGGACAAAGTGCAAGACAAAATTCACTTCTTCAAATTTTCATTTTCCCTCCATTTTATTTCCCTCCATTTCCAATTCACACTTCTTCTACTTTAAAGCCAAATGGCTTAAAGTCTCCAACAATTTCCTCAAGTTTCATCCATATTTTTATTTTTTTGGTTTCCACCCGGTGTTCGATATCCGTATTGGGCCCCGACTATATCCGGATTCACACCGAAAAGTCCTACATTGGGAGTAAAGCGCTCCTAGAGTTGAAAGAAAGATTTCTCTCTCTATATTAGAGCCGTCAAAATGGGCTTGGCCCGTGAGGCCAGCCAACTCAGCCCACTATTGCAAGACTTGATAACAAACACCATCAGAGCTCAATATGGCAGACCATCACAAAGTTCATTATACTACTCTAAGCCTTGTACTAAGAGGATTGATTCTCTAACTATGCCAACCAACTATCAACCACCAAAGCTGCATCAATTTGATAGCAAAGGAAACCCAAGGCAACATATTGCCCACTTTGTCGAGACTTGTAGCAATTTTGGAACACATGGTGACCTTTTGGTAAACCAGTTTATTCGTTCGCTGAAAGGGAACACATTTGACTTGGAGCCCGAGCCCATTGATAGTTGGGAGCAACTTGAAAAGGAATTTCTCAATCATTTTTACAATACCCGAAGAAGTGTAAGCATGATAGAGTTGACATGCACCAAGCAAAGAAAGGATGAGCCCGTGGTGGATTACTTCAATCGTTGGAGGGCATTAAGTTTGAACTGCAAGGATCGCCTTTCAGAAATATCTGCTATGGAGATGTGCATTTAGGGAGTGTACTGAGGCCTTTTGTACATACTACAAGGGATCAAATCGCGAACTTTTGAAGAACTTGCAACGCGAGCTTACGATATGGAGTTAAGCATCGCAAGCCATGGAAAGGCACCTCCATTCGCTGATCAGAAGGAGTTCAAGAAAAATATAGCATCAAAGAACCAAATTAAAGAATCTACGGCGGTGAAAGCAACTTCTGTTAAATTCACGACTAAGCAAAAGGTCAAGGAGGATATGACTCCGAGTCAATATCACAAAGAGGAAAAACTGCATCCAACCTTGAAGGAATTGGAGGCGAAGGTTTATCCATTTTCAGATTCAGACGTTCCCACGATCCTTGATGAATTGCTGACCAAGAAAGTCATCGATCTTCCTGAATAAAAAAAGCCCGAGGAAATTGGTAAAGTTGGCGATCCGAAATACCGAAGTTTCATCGCGTCATTAGCCACCCTACAGAGAAATGCTTCGTCCTAAAGGAGAAAATCATGGCTCTTGTTAGTGAAGTAAAATCATCATGGACATGGATGAAACAACAGAAGCAAATCATGCAAGTATCGTACTCAAGGAAAAGAAGTGTTCAAAGTTGCATAACGTGTCAAGTACTGTCTTCTTACAATTTGGAAGTGTCGAGCCCGTTGAAATTGATATTCCAAGGAAAACTCTTGAAGTTTTACTAGAGCTAGGCAATCACTTCAAAGACAAAGATGGAGAGGGCTAGATTCTAATCACTCATAAGAAACGAAGATATCAAGAAGTTTTAAGGCTACCACTTCCTAAGACAAGAGCAAAAATAAGCGACGTGGATAAGCTACAACCACAAAGAATTATCAAATCTTCTATTAGCAAGAGGATTAACGGTGCCTTATCGCCTAAGTTCCGAAAGCCCATCACATTCCATGAATTCTTTTCTTGAAAATTCCTTTATGGAAGTCACATTGGTGCGACTCATGTAGTTTCTAGTACTGATGAAACAAAGGAAAGAAACGATGAGCTTGCTCCAATGAAAACTCCAGAACATCATAATAATGGAAAAGTTGTCACATGGTGTGCAACGAATTCCTTCACATATCATGACTTTCTACTGGGGTCTAAGCCACATAATATATCTTTGTTCGTTGTAGGGGCCATTGGGGAACAATATCTCAATCGCATACTTGTTGATGATGGTTCGGCTGTCAACATCATGCCAAAGATGGTTCTAAAAAAGCTTGCGATCTCTATCGATGAGCTATCCAAACCTAACACTCCAAGGTTTCAACCAAGAAGGACAACGAGCCATAGGTATGATCCGCGTGGCATTATCCATTTGTGAGATGAAGTCAAATACCTTGAATCCTATCATAGATGCTAAAACATCATACAACTTGTTGCTTGGATGTCCTTGGATTCATGAGAATGGGATGATCTCATCTAATTTGCATCAATGTCTGAACTACAGAAGGGATGGAAAGATAGTCAAAATGGATGTAGACATCAAGTCGTTCACTAAGACAGAGTCATACTTTGCGTATGCAAAATTCTACATAGATTCTTGTGAACCGAAAGTGGATAAGCCATCATCAGTCGACGAAGCTGATGTCAATTCAAAAGAAGAAAATGAGGCTCAATGGACTGCCGCCAAGCTATCTAAGAATAGAACTAAAGAAGTCTCCATTAAGCTATCATCATTTGAAGGTAACATACAAACAAAGATTGATAAGGAGCATCTAGTTTTTCGCTATGTTCCACGTGAGCATTGAAAGAAAGGACAACCTTTGTTAGAAGAATGTACTGCAAAGAAGAAAATGAGTCACGTAGAGATACACAATTTGAAGGAACATATGACCATCCCAACTGCACAAATCCCATCTGTGAATTATGAATATGCTAAAGGCAATCTCCAAGCTGATAAAATAAAAGGACACTTTGATCCTAAGGCTATCATACTGCTTGAAAAGTCTGGTTATGACTTCTCCAATCCATCAAGACTAGGAGAAATCAAAGACAAAGTCATTGGTGAAAAGATATATGGGTCCAATGAGTCCCAAATAAAGTTGAGAAAGCAAGGGCACTACGTCGCCACTCCAAAGTTTGGGTTTGGATTCAGTTTGGCAGAGCCTCTTCGAATTTCATATAAGAAAAGCAAAGAGATAGCTTCATCATAATACACCTCGGTAGCATAGATAAAGGAAGTTAAGGTCAAGAAAATAAAATAACGGACTTTAGTATTTGATCGCATTGGAGGCTTAACCCTTCGGGTCTCGGTGTTTGAAAGGCTAAGTCATAAAGGTGAACATGTATCTTCCAAACATCTAAAGGAAGTTTCCACTATCTCAAAGACCTCCATATTTTATCTCCTGGGAACCACAAAGAAGTCACCATCTAGATAGATACTAGTAAAACACAAGGATCGAGTCTATGAGGAGCGGGATCATTTTGAAGTTGTTGCTGACAAAGAAATCTGTAGTGCTTTCCTATCACATATGAAGAGGAAGTCTATTTTGTCAATATTCATAGATGGTCCACTGAAGGTGCAAAGGAGAACCATTGTTTACACTTGTCAGCCTCGTAAAGAAGCAGAGAAAGAGAAAGAAACCATGCCGACCACCCAAGGAAGTCAAAGAGAAATGTCAGACTTTGTGGAAACATCCTATCACACAACTATAAAAGATATCCCATGCCTTGACGTTGATGATTAAGTACATGAGGCTCCTCCTCAACTAGAAGATGGCAGGCAATCAACTGTGGACGAGCTTAACAAACTCAATTTAGGCATTCTAAAAGATCCACGCCCCACCTTCATTAGTGCACTTCTTAAGTCTCAAGAGGAGGAGGAATACTCCAAGTTATTGAGCGAGTACAAATATTTCTTCGTTTGGTCGTATAAAGAAAGGCCTGGTCTTAGATCTAAGGTAGCCGTTCATTATTTAGGGATCAAAAGTGGAGCACGCCCTGTGAAGCAATCACAACACATGTTTCGACCCAAGCTAGCACCACAAATTAAAGTCGAAGTCAACAAGCTCATCGAGGCGGGATTTATTCAAGAGATGAAGTACCCATCATGGATATTGAATATAGTTCCTGTCAAGAAGAAGAATTGACAAATAAGTGTTTGTGTTGACTTTCGAGACCTATACAAGGCATGTCCAAAAGATAACTTTCTGCTTCCAATCATTGAACTCATGGTTGATGCTAAAACAGGGCATGAAGCTATGTCATTCATGGCTGGGTCCTCCGAATAAATCAAATCAAAATTTCTCCAAAAGATGAAGAGTGTACTGCTTTCTGAACTCCAAAAGGGATATACTGCTACAAAGTGATGCAATTCAATTTGAAGAATGCCGGTGCCACCTACTAACTCACGATGCAAACATCTTTTATGACATGCTTCATAAGAGGGTTGAATGCTACGTCGATGACTTGGTGGTGAAGATGAAGAGTAGTCGTTACCACCATGAAGACCTTCGAATTGTTTTAGAAAGATTAAGAAAATTCAACTTAAAGATTAATCCACTCAATTGTGCATTTGGATTTACCTCGGGAAAGTTTCTTGGCTTCATTGTACGTCATCGTGGAATTGAAGTTGATCTCACAAAGATAGACTCCATTCAAAAAATGCCCAAGCCGAAGAACTTGAGGGAGCTTTGAAGTCTCCAAGGAAACTTAGCATTCATCTGGAGATTCATCTCTAATATGAAAGGATAGTGTCAACCCTTCAATCATATATTGAGGAAGGTATCCCTTTTCATTGGGATAGTTCATGTGAAAATGCTTTTGAAAGCATAAAAAATACTTGCTGAATCCACCCGTGTTAGGGGCGCCAATGCTTGGGAAGCCATTGATACTCTACATCGCGGCATAAGAACATTCACTTGGAGCACTACTTGCTCAAGAGAATGAGGAAGCAAAGGAACAAGCCTTGTACTACCTTAGTCAAACTTTGATAGGAGTTGAGTTGAAATATACACCTATTGAGAAAATATGCTTAGAGTTACTTTTTGCAATAAAGAAGCTAATGCATTATTTTGAAGCATACACCATCAAACTTATCTCTTGAGCAGATCCCGTGAAGTTCGTGATGACTCAACCTGTACATTCTGGGCGCCTAGCAAGATGGTCCATATTGTTTAACCAATATGATATCACATGCACACCTCAAAAACATGTGAAAGGACAAGCACTGGCCAATTTTCTGGCTGATCACCTTCTTCCGGCGGAATAAGAGTTTTCAGATGAGTTTTCAGATGAAGACGTTTTATTTATTGAAGTGTTTCCACCATGGACAATGTTCTTTGATGGATCTGCACGTCGTAATGGTGCATGGGTAGGTGTTGTGTTGATATCTCCAGAAAGACAAGTCTTGCCATTCTCCTTTGTCTTAGGTGAAACATTCTCCAATAATGCCGTAGAGTACCAATCTTTGATTGTCGGTCTCGAAATGTCATTAGACATGAATATTCTATAGTTGGAGTCTACGATGACTCCAAGCTGATCATCAACCAGCTTTTGCGAAGTTACGAGGTAAAGAAGGAAGATCTCTTTCCATACCACCAATATGCTTCTGGTTTACTTGAAAAATTCGACCAAGTGTTCTTAAACCCGCCCCAAGAGAAGAAAATCACAAGGCTGATGCTTTGGCTAACTTGGCCACAACTATGGCACTTAGAGAGAATGAGTCAACAAAGGTATATATGTGTCATCGACATGTTATTCCTAGACTTCTTGATCTTCAAATTAACAAAAGCCATCACACGTCTGTTCGAGTGGTTGAAGAAAAAGATATGAGGCAACCACTGATAGAGTACCCCGACAAAGAACAAACATCAAACGAAGAGCACCATAATTCATCTTCTATAAGGGGACATTATTTCGTCGCTCTTTTGAAGGACTATTCTTGTGATGTCTTGACAAAGAAGAAGACCACCAAGCAATGGAGGAAGCACATTTTGGCTCATGTGGAGCACACCAATCTAATCCCAAGCTCTATTTTAGCACCAAGAGTATGGGATACTACTGGACGACAATGATGAAGGATTGCATGGATCGTGCCAAAAGATGTCAAGCGTGTCAATTTCATGCCAACAAGATCCGCCAACCTCCCAAGCCTCTTCATCCAACTGTAGATTCATGGTCTTTTGATGCATGGGGACTTGACATTGTAGGACCATTTCCATAGCCATCAAAGGGACATATGTACATATTGGCCGCTACATACTACTTCTCTAAATGGGCTAAAGCTGTTCCACTCAAGGAGGTGAAACGGAAACTGTTGTCGATTTTATAAAGTCATATATAGTTTTTAGGTACAACATACCAAGATACATAATCACTGATAATGGACACCATTTGACAACAAGCTCATGAAGAGTCTGTTTGAGAAGTTCAATTTCAAGCAACATAAGTCTTCAATTTGTGATACACCTGCCAATGGTCTTGCCGAAGCTTTTAATAAGATGCTTGGTAATCTTTTGAAGAAAGTGGTTGCAAAGAACAAGAGATACTGACATGAGAAAATTGGTGAAGTTTTATGGGCATATCGGACAACCTTTAGAACTGCTAGACAAGCAACTCCTTACTCTTTGGCATATGGCATAGAAGCAGTCCTTCCTTTAGAGCAACAAATTCCATCATTGCGGTTCGCAATCAAAGAAGGGCTCATGTCTGAAGAGAATGCTCAACTTCGCCTAGAAGAGTTAGAGGCATTGGATGAGAAGAGATTGGAAATGCAATAAAAATTGGAGTGTTATCAAGTTCGAATAGCTAGAGCCTTCAACAAGAAAGTGTGGCCACTATCATTCCAAGTGGAAGACTTAGTACTAGCTATTCGATGACCCATAATCCTCAACAAACGCATAGGCGACAGTTTTACCTCTAAATAGGATGGGCCATATGTTGTGAAGGAAGCCTACTCAAGTGGCGCATACAAAATTATCGGTAAGGGATAGTGTTAGAGTTGGTCTGATCAACCAAACATTTTTGAAGTACTTCCCATGAAAGTCATCTACGCTCCTCGAGATACAAGCCTAAACTGCAATTCATGATGCTCCTTTATGCATGAACCTAAACTACACGTTGCTACACTCCTGGCCCGTATGAATCTAAACTGTGTACGGCAAAAAAAATGTCTTCTAGGTTGAAAACCTCACAAAATGCCGCCTAGGTAAAAATTAGGACATAAAAAAAAAAGAAAAGAAAGAACTCACCCCTCTGAACTATGTTATGACTTGATCCTGTTCATCGAGGTATGAAGGCAGCTATAGTTTCATTCTAAGTTCAGTTGCATGAGTTTAAATGGAAAAGGTTTGGCTTATGGGATCATCACATTAACTCTTTCAAGTATGGAGACATATATAAATACGAGGAAGAAGACGATTTGTCTTGAAGTATAAAGATATTTTATTGATTCAATCTTACAAAAGTCGTTACATCCAAAAAATGTGGAGACAAAAGGAATTAGACATCATCTTATACAAATTCCTAAGTAACAAAAATGATCGTAAACTAGGCTTTGTTGCTGGTGTCTTGAATGATTTTCTGACTATGTATGATGTCTCCACATTCAATACACCATTCCCGATGTACGTCTCTCAAATTCAATAGTTGTGATGATCTCTTGACCATGGGTCCTGTTGTTAGGCATCGATCATGATGTTACTTCTCTTGTGCAAGTGTTGGTTAAAGGTCCCATATGTAAGAATTGTCGCTCTTTAAAAACAAAAAAAAAATTCAATCATTGTGGGAGCTGCCATTTATGAACTTCAAGACTATCAACAATACAAGTACAATATCTGGTGATGGGGTAGCTTCGCATGACGATCTACTATAAGAATTCTTTCTTTCTGATAGATTTTACGTGCTCAACACTTCAACATATCCGCATCCTGTATGACAACTCAGTATGATATTCGAACCCTTTGAGCTCCATTGTGAGTCTGCAAAAGAAAACAAAGAGATACGATTTGTGAAGCATGACAATCAAAGTTACTACATGCAAGATTGTAAAGTCAATTTCAAAAAAAAAAAAAACATTCGCAGGATAACTTAAAGAGCATAGAGATGGAAAGCGAGCTCAACCAACAACGGGATCAACTTTAAAAAAAATAATACTGTGGTCCATCTGGAAGATGTTATCCCCATAAAAATATGTATGTTGTAGATTTGGATGTCTATTTTCCAACGACACAAATCATTTGCAATTTGGAGGCCCCTATCTCAAGATACTATTTCTTTCGCCGGAACTACATGAATATGAAAGTTACTGCAGCTAGGTGGAATTTGAAATTTTTTTGTTTCCAACTCGAAAGGAGTTCTATCGTGAAATTCATATGTGTTGCAAATCTATGAGTTTAATTTCTAACAATGCAAACGTATTGCAATTTGGAGTCTCCTGGATCGAGATATGAAGTTTTCGACAAAAGTGCACAAAGCTGGATTGCAAGTCGGAAGACATTAAGAGCAACTTCAGAATATTATTGACCCTATTATGAGGGGAATCCTGCTATGAAAGTTTTAGGTGTTACATATGTCATGGCCTTCTTTCCAATGGAGCAAACGGCTCGCAATTCGGGCTCTCCTAGCTCGAGAAATCAAACTTTTGGCGAGATTATACAATGCTGTAAAGTTAAAACGCTGGACACGTTTATCAGATTCAAAAAAATATTGCGACTAATCCTTAAGGAACTTGATGCTGAATTTTTGATATGTTCAAGACCCTCGATTTATTATTCTTTAGGAAGAAGCTGACTTCATCGCTTCTGCATCGAGAAAAAATATTTTTTCAGAGACGCGCTAAGTGTTTGCTCGCCGAAGTTGGAAAGGCCTACTCCAATTGTCTTCCTCGTCAATCTGCAATGAAGCTATGTGGTACATGTTGGCTCACCAATGGTGAAATATGGTCTCGCCGAGCTTCCAAGAGTAGGAATTTTGTCGCTGAGGTTGAAAAGACACTTCACGCATCTATCACCCCAGGCCACAACAAAGAGACTAGTGTTTTGTTGCAAATCATATAGGCATCTCGTGCATCTCCTTAGGGATATATCAAATACCGCTAGTAATCTCGCAAAAGCCTGCAAACGAAAAATATTTTGGGAATCCTTGATGCCAACAACTCGAAGTTTTTGTGGGTACGGTGCTAATAGCATGACGATTCAGCAGCATAACGCTTTAGTTTGACATAAAAAGACATCGGAAGTAGCACAACAATCTAGTTCAACATGGCGGGTATCTGTGTCTATGGAACGAAACTTTAACTTGTGGCAAAAATTTTGGTCTTGAACAACCATCTCCATTGCTCAAAGTATGCCAATTTGGCTTCTCATACTGGTGTAGTTCTTCAACATGGATTAATTCTGAATATAGAATCAATACATGAAGCATAATTTCATCCCCAAATTATTGCATGGCACACGCTCGGTTGCTTCTACTTCTCTTTTCTATCTGTTTAAATTGAATGATCTGCTGCATAAGAAAAAAAGGGGAGAGAGAGCAAGTCATGATTCAACAAAAAAAATTAAGGAGATAATAAAAAAAAAGGAATGAAAGAAAGGGTGAGTGCAAGCAGTTCGTGAAAGCAATTGGAGATGGAAGAAGCTCTAGTATCAGTTTTGGTGCTTCGACCCAGTTAGACAAAGAAGTTTGATATTCAATTATGACAGAAAACTAGTTGGTCTGGTCCTCTTTTTATAGGGATCGCACGAAGAGTTCGCCTTTTAAACGGAAAAGAAGAAAGTTATTGGATTAAAGTTAATTATTCAGTGGACAAATTGGACTGAAGTTGAAGAAAGAAGATTTCATGTGCTAGTGAAACACAAATCGAGAACTCGTCATGTGTAGATTGCAATTAATGTTCAAACACGAATTGAAGTAAGTGAGTTATGTGGCTTTTCTTATGTTTGGACTTAGTCATTCTTTCCAAAAAAAAGTTGGACTAAAATAGCAAATCAAGCCAAAGATAGAATTACTTTGATATGTCGCTGTAACGACCCGGTTAGTCATTCTAAGAGTTGTAGCCCGTTTCTCTCATTTCTATTTCTTTATGTCTTGTTCAGCTATGTTGAGTTGTATCAAGTTGGTAGGTTTGGGTTCGGAGTAGTTTTGGAGTGAAAATGATCAGTTAGTCTCTTAGTTAGAAAGCTAAGTTAGAAAAGTCAACCGAAAGTTGACTTATGAGTAAACGAATATGGATTTGGATTTTTATTAATCGATTAGCTTCGTTGATAGATTTTAGACTTAGGAGTATGTTCGAAATGTAATTTGGAGGTCCGTGGTAGAATAAGGCTTGAATTGACAGAAGTTAGAAATTTAGCAATTTTGGTCGGCAGTGAAAAATTAGGTGCCGGGATCGGAATAGAATTCCGAAAATTGGAATAAGTTCGTAGTGCCAGTTGTGACTCGTGTGCCAAAAAGTAATGATAGTTATACAACCATGACCTCTAACTAATAAAAGAAAAGAACTGGGCCCAACTTCCCCAATTGTTGCTCACGTTTTAGGACATTAGGATTTAAGAAAAAAAAAAGTTGCCTTCTTGGTTCACAAAGGCATAAACTAAATTAGCTAAAAAGCCTTGGGTGGTTGATACGCAGCAGAGAGCTGCCATTTGTGAAGATTCTTTAGAATTTTATAAGTTTTAAGTATGGATTTTTTTATCATGCACTTTGAATTAAACTTTGGCAAGTAGTTTTGGAAAGATATAATGTAGGAATTAATTACAACGGCATGATAGGAAATAATTATTAATAATTATGTTGTATTAATTATATAATGATAATGATATTTTTTTTAAAAATTAAGTATATATCTTATGGTACAATTTTTTTAGAAAAACAATAACTGACTTCTGCTTTTACATAGTTCCGATTTTGACTAGTAATATAGGAATTCAATGATTAACTAGTGATTGACCAATAACTATATTATGATTGATCTTAAGATTAAATATACGATTAAATTTTTAACGTTAGATGCTAAGTAATCTACTGGAAAAGTTACGACATGTGTTTTTTTTAATTTATTATTGTTATTATGCCTTTTTAAAATTACTGTTACAAAACTTTTTTTTTTTTTCTATGTATAGAATACTTTTTAACTCTTACTTTCTAGTAATCATCATAAGGTTTCTGGTATTACTCTATAGGAATCGTAATTTGATCATTTAGTTTTGATTGAAATACTGGGATATATCTTTACCTTTAAAATTTTGGCATTTGATAGGTGGAATATAAAAATATAACTCTAAGATTGAAGGTTAAGAATATTGAGATTGACCCGACTAGTCAAATTGACACTATTAATTCATATTTTTGCATAGATTGAGATCATTGGAGGCCGTTTGGTTGGTGTTGTAGACGTTACAAGGTTGGAGAACTTCCCATTAGCGAGGAAAGTAATAGTTTTAACTCTGGCTTTGAGGGTATAAACCAGAAAAATTTGATATCAAATGATTGTTTAGAGGTGAAACCCACGCTAGATGACGGGCGTGTGGGTGTATACTTCGAGGGATTAAGACTTGGTCCGTCCCGTGAGGCTGCGAGGCCTAATAGTTATTATCTGTAGTTATGTGTTTACTTGTTGTTGAACTTGTTTGCTTTAATGTTAGAGATCATGCTTAGGCTTTATTCGTGCTCACATTATTTGTAATCAGTCATAGAAATTATCGAACATGTTTACCTCAGTCTCTGTTATTTGCTAATATGTTGTGATACTTGATGTGAGTTGTGTTCCCTTATTTGTTGATGATGGTGAGGCTAGTGAGGTACATGATTGAGTGAGGCCGAGGGCTTGGTTGTGAGGATATTAATACCATAGCACGTGAGTTGTCCACGTAGCACGTGAGTTGTCCACGTAGCACGTGAGTTGATCGTGCGGATCCAGGCATTGATACCATAGCACGTGAATTGTCCGCGTAGCATGTGAATTGACCGTGCGGATCCAGGTATTGATATGGTAGCACGTGAGTTGTCCGTGCTTAGCGCTTGGGCTTTGGGAGCCCCTCCGGAGTCTGTACACACCCCCAATGAGCGCAGAGTGTTCAGTGTATTGAGTGTTGAGTGTTAAGTGTCGAGTGCGAGTGCTGAGTGATGAAGTGACGCTGCTGTGAAGTTATATTTATTTGTGTTGTTACTGCATTTATCTGTTAAATTATTTTTGTGGCATTAACTGAGTTATGGAATCTACCTGTTTATTTATGTTTATTGTAAATTGTGAAAACAAATAATTAGACTATTTTACTTAGCTCGTCACTAATGCTCAGTTCCTTAGTTATTTCTGTTACTACTGCGGTGGTTGTACTCATACTACACCCTGCACTTTATGTGCAGATCCATGTGAGTTAGAGCGCGGCGGTCATTGAGTTCAGGCCGACTATCTATGGAGATTACAAGGTAGCTGCTAGTGTCCGCAGGACCTTGTTACTCCTTTTGTCATTTTTTCTTTGGACAGTTAGATAGTTTATATACCTAAGTTCATAGTGTTAGACGCTCATGACTTAGTAATACTCCGATGTTTGGGACTATTTTCGTATTTTATATTATTTATATATAGAGTTGGTTTAGTTTATCGTGAATTAGATTATTGAAAACGTTTTAATAATTTTTTATAATCGATTTAGTAGTAATATTTTGGGTAGTAGGCTTGCCTTATAATACGATAAGCGCCATCACGACCATGATTAGATTTTGGATCGTGACAGTCGCCCTTAAGAGATCTTGAATTGTTCTTCGAACCGGAGAAGGAAAATATTAAAAGTAACTCCTTCCTTAATTAAGCAGGTTTACCCAAGTGATTATTTTGAAAAATTTTACATAGAAGAAATTTCAGTTTTGATAGTTCAGTGGTTCACTTCGAAGGAGATATGGGCAATTAAGTTCAAAAGAGGCTTTTGCTAAAATTAATAATAATTGTCTTACGGGTACTTCAAGTCTTGTCTTCGACTTTCGACAAGTCGGCAATCGACAAATGTTGAAGTAGGGGTATATGTAGACAAATAAAATTTTGTCGGGTCTAATTCATACAAAATTTGGATCAAATTCAATTGGGTTAAATAATTAATTTGGGCTTTACAAATTAAATTAGTCAATTTTATTATTTGAACAAACTTCATTTGTAGCCATCAGGGAAAAACTAATGACAATTGCTAGCCACAAAATAAATCATACGATTAACACCCCAAAACTAACTAAAAAGCTAGTCCTCCGGTACCTTCAAACCCAGATCTCCAGTACTATTTTTCCTCCTCACATTTCTCGCTATCTCTCTTCTCTTCTACATCTTCTCCGGCTTCTCCTCTTCTTCCCTATCCCGATATTCCTCACAAAACCCTAACTCCAAGATCGATTACTCCTTTGTGATCAAATCTCCGCGATCCCCGAATCAGCTGAGGATGCTAAAAACGTGGATTAATCCGCTTGGAAAAGGGGGTCATTAACTAATA
>MU771825.1:207383-233565 GCA_026770625.1 Nicotiana glauca | reverse complement strand
TTACTAAATTTTAGTGTTTAATCTACATAATGTTCATGTATTTAAGCTAAGGATGAAGGGAAATTACTTACCTTACCAAGCTATGTGGAAACCCTCTCTTGGAAGCACCCAAATCGCCTAAGTGTGGAAAGATAAATGATAAAAATGGCTTTGGGTTCGAATTAAATGAACCCTTCTGCCCAGCTGTTTCCGCTTCTGCGGTGGGATTCCCGTTTCTGTGGAAATGGGCTGTTTTTGCGGAAACAACCAAAGAAGCATGGACCGCTTCTGCGGTCAGGCTCCCGCTTCTGTGGACGCCCAACCGCCTCTGTGGTACTGGGCCTGGAGAAGTTGGACCGCTTCTGCGGTCTGGGTCCGCTTAAGCGGGACCGCTTCTGCGGTTTTCCCTGGGCCTGGCCCCTTCCGCTTTCGCGAGGAGAAGCCCGCATCTGTAGTCCAAGAACCGCAGATGCGGTTATGACAGAAGCAGCAAAAGCTGCAGCCCTTCCTCAATTTCAAACTTCACTCGAACCTCTCTCGTTTGACGCTCGGGGATCCCGAGCCCCGCCGAACCTACCGAGAAGTCCGAAATCATGAGGCGGACCTACTCGAACCCTCGAAACACTCAAAACAATGCTAAATTGAGTAATTAAACCCCAAAATCAAATGAACCAAATCATTGAACTTCAAGTTCTAAGTTTTCTTCCAACGGGTCAAAACGCCCTTAAACTACTCGGATTGACACCAAATTTCACGGGTAGGTTTTAACTGATATTCCAGACCTGTACCAAGTTTCAAAATCAAAATCCGAGCCGATACCTAGGAAAACAATGATTTCTTGATTTATTTTAATCATTAAAACTTCAATTTAACAATTTCACAAAAAAATTCATTACTCGGGCTAGGGACCTCGGAACTCGATTTCGGGCATAAGACCAGGTCCCATATTTTTCCATGGACCCTTCGAGATCGTAAATTCACAAATCCGGGTCCGTTTCCCAAGAAATTTGACCGAAGTCAAACTTGGCCTTTTTAGAGGAACTTAAAGAAGCAAATGGACATATTCTTACTCAAAACTCTTCCAACTTTCGAACCACCCGTCCCCGCACGTCATAATTTAGTTAAAGCAAGCGCGGAAAGTTTTATTTAAGGGAACGGGGTTCTAAAATGCAAAATGAGTAGTTGGGTCGTTACATTCTCCACCTGTTAAATAAACGTTCATCCTCGAATGAACATAGAAAAGTACCTGCACTGTTGAATAAGTGGGGATATCTGCTCCGCATGTCATCCTCGGACTCCCAAGTCACCTCCTCAACCGGTTGGCCCCTCCACTGGACCCTTATCGCGAAAATCCTCTTGGACCTCAACTGGCGATCATGTCTATCAATAATGGCGACTGGCTCCTCCTCGTAGCCCAAGCTCTCATCTAACTGAATGGTACTGAAGTCCAACACATGTGATAGGTCGGCATGATACTTCCGAAGCATCGATACATGGAAAACTGGATGAACTCCCGATAAACTGGGAGGTAAAGCAAGCTCATAGGCAACGTCTCCAACTCGCCTCAACACCTCAAAGTTACCAATAAACCTTGGGCTTAGCTTGCCCTTCTTTCCAAACCTCATATTGCCCTTCATTGGAGAGACTTTCAAGAGAACCTTCTCGCCAATCATGAATGATACATCATGCGCCCTCTGATCCGCGTAACTCTTCTGCCTGGACTGAGCTGTGCGGAGCCTCTCCTGAATCAACTTTACCTTATCCAAGGCATCCTGAACCAAATCTATACCAAGTAACTTTGCCTCACCATGCTCAAACCACCCTATAGGAGAACGACAATGCCGACCATACAATGCCTCATACGGGGCTATCTCTACGCTGGACTGATAGTTGTTATTATATGCAAACTCCGCCAAGGGTAAGAACTGATCCCACTGCCCTCCAAAGTCAATCACACATTCTCTAAGCATATCCTCTAAAATCTGAACTGTCCGCTCCGACTGCCCATCGGTATGAGGATGGAATGTCGTGCTAAGCTCTACACGGGGTCCCCAACTCACTCTGAACAGCTCTCCAGAAATGGGAAATGAACTGAGGGCCTCTGTCTGATATCATGGAAACCGGCACACCGGGCAACCTAACTATCTCAGTGGAATGAAGTGGGCCGACTTGGTCAACCTATCCACAATAACCCACACTGAATCAACCTTCCGCAAGGTCCTTGGCAACCCAACCACTAAATCCATGGTGATGCGCTCCCACTTCTATTCCAGAATGGGCATCCGCTGAAGTAGGCCACCTGGCCTCTGGTGCTCATATTTACCTGCTGGCAATTCAAATATTTAGCTACATACTCCACGATGTCCTTCTTCATCCTCCGCCACCAGTAATGCTGCCTCAAGTCACGATACATCTTCGTGGCACCTGGATGAATGGAGTACCTCGAACTGTGGGCCTCCTCTAGAATCCTCTCTCTCAAGCCATCAATATTAGGAACACACACACAGCCCTGAAGCCATAAAACACCATCCTCTCCAATAGAAGTATCCTTGGCACCTCCCTGAAGTACCGTCTCTCTGAGAACCGCCAAATGTGGATCATCGAACTGACGGGCCTTAATCTGCCCCAACAACGAAGGCTGAGCAACTACACACGCTAGAACTCGGTTGGGCTCCAAAATGTCCAATCTTACAAGTCTGTTAGCTAAGGACTGGATGTCCAAAGCTAATGGTCTCATCTCAGCAGGAATGAATGCCAAGCTACCCATACTCTCCGCCTTTCTGCTCAAGGCATCCACGACCACATTCACCTTACCTGGATGATAAAGAATGGTAATGTCATAATCTTTTAGTAACTCAAGCCACCTGCGCTACCTCAAGTTGAGATCCCTCTGCTTGAACAAATGCTGCAAGTTGCGATGGTCGGTGTAAACCTCACATGACACCTCATACAAATAATGTCTCCATATCTTGATAGCATGAACAATCGCCGCCAACTCTAGGTTATGCACATGGTAATTCTTCTCGTGGACCTTCAACTGGCATAAAGCATATGCAATAACTCGCCCCTCCTTCATCAATACACATCCCAAGCCAACGCGAGAAGCGTCGCAATATACCGTATACTTCCCTAAACCGATAGGCAATACAAGAACTGGTGCTGTAGTCAAAGCCGTCTTGAGCTTTTGGAAGCTCTCCTCACAATCATCAGACCAACAAAATGGGACACCCTTTTGGGTCAATCTGGTCAGAGGTGATGTAATAGATGAAAAGCCCTGCACAAATCGCCGGTAGTAACCTGCCAACCCCAGGAAACTCCTGATCTTGGTCACTGAAGTAGGACGTGGCCAACTCTAAACTGCCTCAATCGTTTTGGGATCCACTTTAATACCCTCCCCTGACACTACATGCCCCAAGAATGCCACTGACTCCAGCCAAAACTCGCACTTGGAGAACTTAGCATAAAGTTGTTGCTCTCGCAAGGTCTGAAGCACTACTCTCAAATGCTGCTCGTGCTCCCCCAGGCTACGTGAGTATATCAAGATGTCGTCAATGAAGACGATAACAAATGAATCAATATAAGTCCTGAACACCCTGTTCATCAAGTCCATAAATGCCGCTGGAGCATTAGTCAAGCCAAATGACATCACCAGAAACTCATAGTGGTCATATCTAGTCCTGAATGCGGTCTTCGGAACATCTGAATCCCGAATCTTCAGCTGATGATACCCTGATCTCAAGTCAATCTTAGAGAACACCCTAGCACCCTGCAGTTGGTCAAACAAATCATCAATACGGGGCAATGGATACTTGTTCTTGAGGATGAATTTGTTCAACTGGCGGTAATCAATGCACATCCGCATAGTCCCATCCTTCTTCTTCACAAATAGCACTGGTGCACCCCAAGGCGATACACTGGGCCTAACAAATCCTTTTGCTAACAACTGCTCCAACTGTTCCTTCAGCTCTTTAGGAGCCATTCAGTATGGCGGGATGGATATAGGCTGAGTGCCTGGAGCCAAATCAATACAAAAATCAATATCACGATCTGGAGGCATGTCAGGAAGATCAGAAGGAAAAACATCGGCGAACACTCGGACTACTAACACTGAATCATTCCTCGGAGACTCTGCGGTAGTGTCCCGCACATAAGCTAAATAAACCAAACACCCTTTCTCCACCATGCGCTGAGCCTTCAGGAAAGAAATAACCCTGCTAGGCATATCAACTATGGAACCCTTCCACTCCAATCTCGGCACTCCTGGCATCGCTAGTGAAACAGTCTTGGCATGGCAATCTAGAACGACGTGATATGGAGATAACCAATCCATGCCCAGGATAACCTCAAAATCGATCATATCGAGCAACAGAAGATCTGCTCTAGTCTCGAAACCATATAAAGTAACCATACAAGACCGGTAGATCCGGTCCACAACCACAGAATCACCCACATGAGTGGACACATGAACAGAAACATCCAAAGGCTTAGGAGAAGTGACCAGGAATCGAGCAAACAGAGATGACACATCAATAAGTAGACCTTGGATCAAATAATACTGAAGCACCCCTACCGCTGACGGAAATAATACCTGTGATGATGGCATCTGAGGCCAATGCATCTGGCCTGGCTGGAAGAGCATAGAACCTAGCTGGAGCGCCAGCTGGCTGGCCTCCACCCGTCTGAGCAATAGCGGGCTGACCTCTACCCGTCTGACCTCCACATCTGGGACGGCCTCTACCAGTCTGTCCTCCACCTCTAGGTGGCTGGGCTGCTGGTGCTGGAGTCATGGGCTGCTGCCCCTGCTGCACTGCCTTGCCCCTAAGCCTGGGGCAGGATCTCCTCATGTGATCGGGGTCTCCACACTCAAAACAATGCGGTACGCTGACCTGCTGCCCTGATGACTGTCCCTGATGACTCGCAGATCCCGTGGGAGGAGCCTGGATAGCCGGTGGACGATATGAACTCTCCGGCATAGCACTGAAGTAGGAACCAGAAGAACCCTAAGGACCTGAATACCCACTGGAGGAACCCTGAATAGCTAGCGGGCGGTAGGAACTCTCTGGCATGGCACTGAAATAGGGGCGTGCTGGAGCACCCCGAGCGGGAGGTGGTGGTGCTGAAGATGGGGGCCTACTGGGCTGACCCCTCCCATACTGACCTCTGCCCCTAGCTGGGGCACCTCTAAACTCTCCAAAGAATCTGGCTCTCTTGTCCTGCTGTATCTACTCTCTACCCCTCTGGAGATACCCCTCAATCCGGCAAACAATCTCGACCACAAGTTGATACTCTGTACCAATCTCCACCTCTCAGGCCATACCCGATCGAATACTGGGCTGCAACCCGGCGACAAACCTCTGCACTCTCCCTGCATCTGTAAGGAGTATCATAAGTGCATGGCGGGATAACTCAGAAAATCTTGCCTCATAGTCGGTCACAGACATCTAACCTTGCTCAAGGTGCTCAAACTGATACCACAACTCTTCCCTCTCAGAGGGCGAAATATACTTGTCTAGGAACAACTGTACGAACTGACCCCAAGTGATGGGTGGAGAACCGGCGGGCCTACCAAGAACATAGGACTGCCACCATCTACGGGCCCTGCCCTCAAGCTAAAAAGTAGTGAAGTAGATTCCATGTGACTCCAATATCCTCATGGCATGTATTCTGTCCCTGCACCTATCGATGAAGTCCTGAGCATCCTCATGATGCTTACCCCCAAAGACTGGAGGGTGAAGTCTAGTCCATCTGTCTAGTAACTTCTGCGGATCGCAATCCACAACTGGCCTGGGCTGGGGATCCACTACAGTAACTGGCTGAACCCCATCTGCGGGTAGTGTACCTTGAGTCTGATATACTGCAGCTGCATGTCCTGGAGCCTGGGCAGTAGGGGTCTGGGCTCCCCCTCCCGCCTGTGAAGCAGCTGGGTCCGCTGGAAATAAACCAGCCTGAGTCATAGTGTCCATAAACCGAAGCATGCAGCCCACGACCTCCTGAAATCCCGGTGCTATGATGAAATCCACCAGAGTAGGCACACCTGCGGGCACCTCGCCCTACTTCTCAATAATGGGATCCCTCACAGGATCTGCTGGTGGTGCAACTGGAACAGCTCTGGGACGCCCTCGTCCCCTACCACGGGCCGGTGCCCTCCCCCGGCCTCTACCTCGGCCTCTGGCAATAGTGGGAGCAACTCCTCCTGGGTTCGGAATGTCAGCAGTACGGGTCTTCACCATCTGTGAGAGAATAGAAGAGGAAAATTTAGTACACTGACAACTGCACGATGGAAATGAATAAAGAGTAGTCTTTCCTAATACCCTATAGCCTCTCGAAGATAAATACAGACATCTCTGTACCGATCTACAAGACTCTATTAGGTTTGCCCATAACTTGTGAGACCTACATGAACCTAGTGCTCTGATACCATGTTGTCACGACCTATTTTCTATAATAGGTCATGATGGCGCCCGACACCATTGCGAGGCCAGCCAATGCGGAAATGTGACTTAATTCTCATTTTACTTTAACCAAAGACAATTATAATAGGTTTTCAAAATAAAGGTAAGACCAACAAAGATCATAATGTGTCAAAATGACAATACAAACCAAAATAAATGTCTACTACCGTGTGTTCCAGAACCCGGTGTCACAAGCTACGGGCGACTAGTAGAATATACACAAAAGAATAATACACTATCCTACTGTCTGATTCAGGATAGACAGAAACAAAATATAGAGAAAGACTTCTTCGGCTGCGGATCGGCATGAAGGAGAAGCAGCTCACCGAAGAAGTCCCAGATGTGCGCACTTGTACGCACCAGAATGATGTCCAGATCCACCTGCCTCAAACCCTGTACATTTAAGTACAGAAGCGTAGCATGAGTACATAAAGAACATGTACCCAGTAAGTATCCCTTCTAATCTCGAAGAAGTGGAGACGAGAAGTCGACTCGATACTTACTAAGGTCAAATATTATATATATAAGTATAATGTGTTCAAATCATGAAAATTACAAGTATCAATAGTTTATGGCAAGTGGCATAAGTCAAGTACTTCACTGCATTAGGTTTATAATTTATCATTTTGGGACAATAACAACACAAGCAAGTATAAGCTTCCCCACAATTAAACATGCGCACATAGTACCGAGGCGACGACCCGAACCAATAGAAAGAAACTGTTCACTTGCCGAGGGTCGACGACGCGCCTATAGATGCATCTATTCATACCGAGGCGATTGGCCAGATCCACAAATATCAGGCAATATCAAGAATACGCACAAAGGCACATTTAGAGTCAAGTATACCATACAATATTCAACAAGTGTACAAGTTGCTTTTATTTTCTTTCAAGTCTCTAACACCTCCTAAGTGATCTTATTAGACAAATAATATGTAGATTCTCATAAATAAAGCATGATGTAAGTCCTAAACTACCCGAACAATCAACATAGTAGTAGCTACGCACGGACAAGCCCAAACCCTCGATTCGTAGCCGAACGAGCACAAACTAATTAAAATAAAGCAAGAACTAGTCAATAAAGGCTTACAAGGTTGAATTCTAACTATTTAAGTGATTTCCCAATCTTTCCCATAAGTTTTCTAAATTCCGACCCCGGGCCCACATGTCCGGATTCCAAGATTTTTCGAAGGAAGTCGTTCTCTATCACCTAAGGATAATAAATATATGATTTCTAGTTCATTAAATAAAAATTTCCATGCTTAAATCTTCTTTTTGCTAAAACCCTAGGTCTAGCTCTAACCCTTGATTTTTACCAAATTTTAGTGTTTGATCTACCTAATGTTCATGTATTTAAGCTAAGGATGAAGGGAAATTACTTACCTTACCAAGCTATATGGAAACCCTCTCTTGGAAGCACCCAAATCGCCTAAGTGTGGAATGAGAAATGATAAAAATGGTATTGAGTTCGAATTAAATGAACCCTTCTGCCCAGCTGTTTCCGCTTATGCGGTGGGATTCCCGCTTCTGCGGAAATGGGCCGCTTTTGCAGAAATGACCAAAGAAGCCTGGACCACTTTTGCGGACAGGTTCGCGCTTCTACGAGTCCGCTTCTGTGGACGCCCAACCGCCTCTGCGGTACTGGGCCTGGGGAAGTTGGACCGCTTCTGCGGTCGCTGGGCCGCTTCTGCGGTTTCCCTGGGCCTGGACCCTTCCGCTTTTACGATGAGAAGGCCGCATATGCGGTCCAAGAACCACAGATGCAGTTATGACAGAAGCAGCAAAAGCTGCAAGCCTTCCTCAATTTCAAACTTCACTCGAACCTCTCTCGTTTGACACTCGGGGCTCTCGAGCCCCGCTCAAACCTATCGACAAGTCCAAAATCACGAGGTGGACCTACTCTAACCCTCAAAACACTCAAAACAACGCTAAATCAAGGAATCAAACCCTAAAACCAAATGAACCAAATCATTGAACTTCAAGTTCTAAGTTTTCTTCCAACGGGTCAAAACGCCCTTAAACTACTCGGATTGACACCAAATTTTACGGGTAGGTCTTAACTGATATTCCGGACCTGTACCAAGTTTTGAAATCAAAATCCAAGCCCGATACCTAGGAAAACAATGATTTATTGGTTTATTTAAATCTTTAAAACTTCAATTTAACAATTTCACAGAAAAATTCATTACTCGGGCTAGGGAACTCGAAATTCGATTCCAGGCATACGCCCAAGTCCCATATTTTCCCACGGACCCTACGAGATTATCAAATTACGAATTCGGGTCCGTTTCCTAAGATCGTTGACCGAAGTCAAACTTGGCCTTTTTAGAGAAACTTAACGAAGCAAATGGACATATTCTTACTCAAAACTCTTCTAACTTCCGAACCACCCATCCCCGCAAGTTATAATTTAGTTAAAGCAAGCGCGGGAAGTTTTATTTAAGGGAATGGGGTTCTAAAACGCAAAACAACCAGTCGGGTTATTTTATTAAGATTTGACGGTGTTATGGTCTTCTTTGATTTGCTTTCGGAGCAGGGTGTTGTGGAATGCTTTGAGACGCGGTTGTTAGAGATGGTGGTGTGTAGCAGTTTCGGAATCGTGTCAGTGTTTCTAATGCTGATTGCTCGAGAAAGATGGTCTTCGAGGAGGCTTAGAGTTGATCGCAATTTATTAGTTCAGGTGCTACACAAATGGATTTTGATTTGAGGTAGTATTTTGGCAGGGAATGATGAGGAAGGACATGGTGGAAGGTGTCTCGCGGTGGTTGAATTTTTTGGAGGTCTAGTAAGAAAACTAGAGGTCGATAAGTTGCTTAAAGGAGATGGTTTAACCAAAGGGGGAGTGGCAGAGTAGCATATGGATTCTATGGTAGGATAGCCACATGCCTTGAGAAAAGTTTAAAGTGATTTTGGGATCATGGTGGATAGTCACTAGGTCTACAAATTTTATTTGGAATGGTGGCTATTGTGCTGAGAAAGGTTGAATATGATGGAAAGAAGTTGGCATAGAGTTTTTAGGGGGTGTAAGAGCTTGATTATTGTTATGGGATACGACGTGACTTTGAGTTTGGAATGTATGATCGGACTTTCAATTAATGTCAATGGGGAATGAACTGAGTTGGACAACCGGTGGACTAGCATGGGCTCACGAGGTTTTACTGATTTTGTAGTAGTGGCATCCAATGTAGCGTCGTTGGAAGATGTCAGTATGGAATTCCTCAGGTGGGTCATCTCCCATGTGTAGGTTGCTAGGTTGCATGATTTTTATGAGGTTTCTACGAAGATTTCTACTTACTACTCGACAGAAGGTTGAATATGCAATTGTGGCTGATAATTCGAAATGTTCATTAAAAGTTTAACAAGAGACTATGAAGAATTTGGCGGGTTAGCGGTGCGAGATCATGGTAAGTGAGAATGAGAAATCTTTGTGGTTTCTACATTTATTTGATGGTATCTTAAAGCTAAGTGGGCGAGCCCACCGTCTATGATTAGATCGCGTGGTTGTTTGCTTGTGCAGTTTCTGGCTATCGGTGCATTGGTCGATTATTTACGACTAAGAAAAGGAAACATCAGGGGCAATTCCAGCAAAGAACTTGATAAATGTGTGCTGTATTTCGCCTTATCGATTCATGTGCAGGTTTTGAAAGACTCAGAGTTTATGCTTCTTGTGGATGTGGTGTACAAGGAGAGGAATTCATCTGGTTACTTCTTTGGGGGTGTTCATGTGCTAATAGAGCGTTGGAGTTCGATTATATTCGGGACTCGGTCAGAGCAAGTGATTCTCAATAGTGGTTCCAATGGGTTCAAAGATGTAAGCGCGGTGTCTAAGGATTTTGGGTTCGTCGTGTGGCTGAAGACCGGGATTTTGCAGCAGAGTATGAAGAATACTTAAGAAATTTTCTATGTTATCTTCGGGTCTGCGGGGTAGTATTGGAGGAATGGGAAGCTTCGAATTTGCGGAAGGTCATGCAAAATAGGTTTACCAGTTGGAGATGCTATTGTGTGCTTGAGAAGGGTTTGTGATGGTTTATGGGTATTGAGACGATGTGGTCTGGTCACTGGGGATAAGTGCTGATTGAGTTCGTTATGTTTTTGAATGTAGCTATTATTATCTCTAAGGCAAGTAAAGAGTTAAGTGGAAGAAGTTGCGTCGATTATTAATGGTTGAATTAGCTTGATTGTGGCAATAATCAGTTCCTTCACCTGTTAAGTTATACATGTGGGTCGTGGTTGTATGTGCGGGCTTGATAGCCACCCTAATTTGGGAGGTATTTGATTCTAATAGCCTTGTTATGTTTAAATGGATCACGGAAGATTTATGGTGATTTATACCACAACTCGAGGTTTGTACATTCTTTGCGGTTATGGGAATTCATTTGCATGTTGCAATGGTTCTTCTGAAATGAGTTAAGTGAAAGGTTTCCAGCCAATAAAGTATTTATTCTACTAGTAGTTTAGCGGTTATGATGAATTCTTGCACGCTCGCATTGCAGAATGATAGGTGTAGTGAGTGGCACGGGAATGGGAATTTGAGGATCAAGGCTACGACTCGGTGTTGATAAGAATGTCACGAGCTCGGATGAGCAGGGAAGAATTCAGATGTTCAGAGTAAGCTGACATTTTCTTTAGTGTCACCTGGCAACGGTGTCCTCTGTAAGAGGCTTGGTGTATTGATTTATGGATTCTTGATTTGATTTACAGAATTAGTATGGTTGGTGGTATGGATGTGCAGACTTTTCCACCTGGTGCAGAAGTGGGAGCGTTTCCCACGGGGAAATTTGTATAAGTGTTTTGTATAAGTGTGACATGTTAGTCACTTTGTTAAGGATTGAAACCAATCATGGAGATTCTGGTACTATCGCTAATATGAGACTTTATGCTTGAAAGGCACTCTAGTCATTTGGTTGTGGACTGTGGGAGTTTGGTCCGAATTGGACGGCTGCTCGTGTGTGCCATCAATAGGGCCATTTTGGACCCTTGAAAAGTTGTTGTCCCAGTATGGTATGTTCAAAATCAGCTTGAGGTACGCAGTTGGATCTAATGTGAATGTGTGCTCTATGTCCGATCGGATATGTTCATTTGGCATAGCATTGCATACCGAGGAGTCTTCGGGCATTAGATGCTATTCCCACTGTCAGCTATTCCATGTTATACTTTATTGTACCATATGGGTTATGAGACGACTTGATTATTCGCACACGTGCTGTGATCCCGTGTAGCTTGCGATGATATATGAGCAGGATGACTCTCGAGATGCAAGTCATTTGTTGCACCTTAGTCGTGCTTGGGTTTTCGTAGCATATGGAGCTATTCGACTCCCCAGGGTTGTATTATACACCTGGTGTGTTTATGGTCTATATAAGGGCAATTTGTAAGTATAAGCATTACGACTGATGGGTGTTTCATTGTTGGTTGTTGTGTTGATCGAGTGGCACGCCGCTACAAATGTATTGTTTGGATCGGGTGGTACGCCGCCACGAGTATGTTGTGTGGATCGAGTTACGCGCTGCAACGATGTCATGCTTGGATTAGGTTACACACCGCAACAGAGTCATATTTAGATTGCGTTGCACGCCGCAACAGTAAGATGTTGAGTATGGTTCCCTATACTTATTTTTGTGTGTCTTGTTTCTCATCTCCGAGAAAGGTTTATAGCATCTGTTGCCCATTTTATTTATTACATAGGTTGGGTAGTTCCTTATCGGAGTTTGTTCTTCCTTACGCGTCATATCCGTGTCACGACCCAGAATTTCTATTGTTGGGACCATGATGGAGCCTAACATTTCACTTGCTAGGCAAGCCATTGTTAGAGATTCATTCAAGCCAATTCTTATACATCTCAATAATTAACAGTAAATAAACTATAACGAGTTAAAATGAAAGAGGAAATTCATAACAGCCTCAATATATATTCTACTACCCAGATTTGGAGTCACAATTCACGAACTTCTAAGATTTCACTACAAGTAATTGTCTGAAAGAAATACAACTGTTCTCGAAATGAAAGAAACAGTAAAATGAAATGTCTAGAAGGGGACACCAGGGTCTGCGGACGTTGGCAGATCTACCTTGGGTATTCTAAAGGATGGATCTAGCAGATAATCTCGCGATCAGCTCGAACCAGTATCAAAATCTGCATAGGAAGTGTAGTGTGCAGTATCAGTACAATCGACCCCACGTACTGGTAAGTGTCGAGTCTAACCTCGGCGAAGTAGTGACGAGGCTAAGACAAGACACCTACAAATAAACCTGTGCAATATAATATATATATATATATATATATATATATATATATATATATATATATAACAACAATAAAAGAAACAAGACACGTAGTCTTCTGAAGGGGACATGCTGGGTAGATCATAAGATAAAGGATCATAGAAGTAAATAAGCACTTTGATCAACCGATAAGCTTTGAACAAATAGAAATAAGTAAATACAGTAAAAGAAAGTACACGACATCACCCTTTGTGCTTTTACTCTCGACCTCACCATATGAATTTAAAAGAAATGACACAACATCACCCCTCGTACATTAATGCTCACAATATGGCACGACATCACACTTCAAGCATTAACACTCACAAAACATGGCACGACATCACCCTTCGTGCATTAACGCTCACAATATGGCATGATAACACCCTTCTTGCGTTAACACTCACAAAATATGGCACGATATCACCCTTCGTGCATTAACACTCCCCCTCACCAAAAAATGAACAATAACAACAAGGAGATAGAAATATCAAGAACAAGTCTTACTTTAACATTTGGTTTCACAATACCAACCTCAAATTTGAATCAATACTCAATCAATGCCAAAATCCGTAAATAAATAATAAGGATACGCATAACGATTAACTAGTCTAAGCATGGGTAATATGACTACAAAAAGCTACAATTACATGAATAAGACTTACTCGAATGCTATGACTTGAAAACAATGCATAGTTACTCGTCACCTCACCTATACACTATACTCAACATTCAAACACGTAGCAAATAGGCAAATAAGACCTAATCCCTCAAGCCAAGGTTAACCACAACACTTACCTCGCTCCGCGATCAATTCAAACCTCTACCGGGGCCTTCCCCCTTGAATTCGCCTCCAAACCACTCGTGACTAGCCACAATTAACACAATAACATCAAATATTGCTAAATGAATCAACTAGAATGTATAAATTTAGATTTCCCAAACTTTCCCCCAAAACGTCAAAAATTGACCCCGGGCCCGCTTGGTTAAAATCAGAGGTTCGGACCAAAATTCATTTACCCATTCACCTCCGAGCTCGGATATATAATTGGTTTTGGAATCCAACCTCAATTTAAGGTCTAAATCCCAATTTTCCAAATCCCTAGATTCTACCAAAAAAACCCCAATTCTACCATGAACACTCTAGATTTTAGGTTGAAAATTCATGAAATGTATGGGTAATTGAAAGAAAGTGGTTTAGAATCACTTACCAACACTTTGGGGAAGAAAATATCTTGTAAGAATCGTCTCTAGACTTTCTAGCTTTTGAAAATTTGAAAGAATGGCTTAAGTCCTATAATGGGACTCTTTAATAGTTGGGCGACAATGTTCATCGCGTTCGCGGGAACACTGTCGCGTTCGCGAAGAGTAGCACCTGCTAGGCTTACGCGATCGTGAATACCTAATCGTGTTCACAAAGTCTACAGCCCCTGGCCTTCGTGCTCGCGAGCCCGTGCTCGCGTTCGCGATGAAGGAATGATTGACTCCTCCCTTATGTCCCAACTGTTTCGCGTTCGTGTTGAGCTGGTCGCGTTCGCGAAGGGTAAGTCCCCCATCGCTCCACGTTTGTGACCCAGCCTTCTCGTTCGTGAAGAGGAAAATTTCACTCCGACCAGTTCACTATTCGTGTTCGCTAGAGTACCTTCGCGAATGCGAAGAAGAACACACCAGAGCACTAGCTGCAGCAAAATACTAGATTTTCTAAGTTCAAAACAGCTCGTAGCCTATGTGAAACACACCGAGTCCTTGGGGCTCCAAACCAAACATGCACACAAGTCCTAAAATAGCATATGAACTTTCTCGTGCGATCAAATTTCCAAAATATCACCTAGAACTACGAATTGAACACCAAATCGAATGAAATTTTCAGGAAAGCTTTAAAACTTCTATTTTCACAACCGGACCGAATCATGTCAAACCAACTCCATTTCTCACCAAATTTCACAGACAAGTCTTAAATATTATAATGGACATGTATCGGGCTCTAAAACCAACATATGGACCCGATAAGAATGAGACCAAACATTAACCAAATTCTTATAACCATTAAATTTTTGGTCTTTCAATTTTCGACAAAAATACATATTTCGAGCTAGGGACCCAAAATTTGATTCCGGGCATATTCCTAGGTATCATATTTTAATGAGGACCCATCGGGACTATCAAAACATGGTTCCGGATCCATTTACTCACAATGTTGACCAAAGTCAACTAAAATTAACTTTTAAGGCAAAAATTCTTGTTTTTATCAGTTTTTTTTGCATATAAGCCTTTCGAATAAACATCTGGACAGCGCAAACAGATCAAGGAAGGATATATTAAGATACTTAAGGCTTCAGAACATAGAATTTAGTTCTAAAACATGAAATGACCGATCGGGTAATCATATTCTCCACCTTTAAAACAACTGTTCGTCCTCAAACGGACATAGAGAAGTACCTGGGTTGCGAAAAAGTGGGGATATCTGCTCCTCATGTCTGCCTCGGACTCCCAAGTAGCTGCCTCAATGGGCCGGCCTCTCCACTACACTTGAACTGAAGTATAACTCTTTGATCTCAACTGACGAACCTGCTGGGATAGAATAGACACCGGCTCCTCATCATAGGTCAAATCCTTGTCCAACTAGACAATGATGAAGTCTAACATGTGGGACGGATCGCCGTGTTACTTCCGATGAATGGACACATGGAACACTCGATGGACCGTTGACAAACCAGGTGGCAACGCGAGCCTGTAAGCCATCTATCCCACTCGCTCAAGAATCTCAAAAGGCCCGATATATCTAGGGCTCAAATTGCCATTCTTTCCGAATCTCATTACACCCTTCATATGTGACACCCGAAGCAACACTCTCTCCTGATCATGAATTCAATATCATGAACTACGGTCAGCATAACTCTTTTGCGTGGACCGAGCAGTGCAAAGTTGATCAGGAATAATCTTGACCTCTGTACCCAACAACTAAGCCTTCCCCGGCTCAAACTATTCAACTAGAGATCGACACCGCCTACCATATAATGCCTCATAGGGAGCCATCTGAATGCTCGACTGATAACTGTTGTTGTAGGCAGATTCCTCTAGTAGCAAGAACTGATCCCACGAACCTTTAAAGTCTATAAAAAAAGCACAAATCATATCCTCTAATATCTAAATAGTGCGCTCGGACTGCCTGTCCATCTGAGGATGAAATGCTGTGCTCAACTCAACCCGCATGCCCAACTCACACTGAACTGCCCTCCAGAAGTGTGAGGTGAATTGCGTGCCTCGATCAGAAATGATATACACAGGCACACCGTGAAGACGGACAATCTCGCGGATATAAATCTCTGCCAACCTCTCTGAAGAATAGGTAGCTACCACAAGAATGAAATGCGCTGACTTGGCCAGTCTGCCTACAATGACCCAAACTCCATCGAACTTCTTTTGAGTTCTTGGGAGTCCAACGACAAAATCCGTAGATACGCTCCCACTTCCACTCAAGAATCTCCAACTTCTGAAGCAAACCACCTGGTCTTTGATGCTCACACTTTACCTGTTGACAATTTAGACATCGAGACACATATGCAACGATATCTTTCTTCATTATCCTACACCAATAATGCTCCCGCAAGTCTTGATACATCTTGGCGGTGCTCGAATTAATATAATATCGGGAACTGTGGGCCTCCTCAAGAATCAACTCATGAAGTCCAATAACATTAGGCACACAAACGCGACCCTGCATCCTCAAAACTCCATCATCTCCAACAGTAACCTGCTTGGCACCATCATGCCGCACTGTGTCCCTAAGGACAAGCAAATAAGGGCCATCATACTGCCGATCTGTGATAGGATCAACCAAAGAAGACCGAGCGGCTATACAAGTTAGAACATGGCTGGGCTCAGAAAAATCCAACCTCACGAACTGATTAGACAAAGCTTGAACATCTAATACAAGCAGTCTCTTACCGATTGGATTGTACGCAAGGTTGCTCATACTAGCTGAGTTCCTACTCAAAGCATTGGCCACCATATTGGCCTTCCCGAGATGATAAAAGATGGTGATATCATAGTCCTTCTATAGCTCCAACCACCTCCTCTGCCTCAAATTGAACTCCTTCTGCGTGAACAAATACTGCAAGCTTTGATGATCCATGAATACCTCACACGGCATGCCGTAAAGATAGTGTCTCCAAATCTTTAGCGCGTGAACAATGGCTGCCAACTCTAGGTCATGAATGAGGTAATTCTTCTTGTGAACCTTCAGCTGTCGCGAAGCATATGCAATTACCTTGCCACCCTGCATCAATACTGCACTAAGTACAATATGAGATGTATCATAATATACCGTATAAGACCTTGAATCTGTGGGCAACACCAATACCGGTGACGTAGTCAAAGTTGTCTTGAGCATCTGAAAGCTCGTGTCACACTCTTCTGACCATCTGAACAGGGCACCATTCTGGGTCAACCTGGTCAATGAGGCTGCTATAGATGAGAACCCCTCCATAAACCGATATTAATAACTTGCAAAACCCAAGAAACTATAGATCTCCATGGCTGAAGTAGGTCTAGGCCAGTTCTGAACGACCTTAATCTTTTTAGGATCCACCTGAATACCCTCTGCTGATACAACATTCCCCAAGAAGGCGATTGAGTCCAACCAAAAATCGCATTTTGAAAACTTAGCATATAACTGGCTGTCTCTCAGAGTCTGGAGTATGATCTAAAGATACTACTAGTGCTCCTCTCGGCTGTAGGAGTAGATCAAGATATCATTAATAAACACAATTACAAAGGAATCCAGGTAAGGCTTGAACACCCGGTTCATCAAATCCATAAATGCTGTTGGGGCTTTTGTCAAGCCAAATGACATTACCATAAATTCGTAATGCCTATATCGAGTTCAAAAAGCTATCTTAGGGATATCAGATGCCCTAATCCTCAATTGATGGTATCTCGACCTCAAATCGATCTTAGAAAATATATTGGCACCGTGAAGCTAATCAAATAAGTCATCAATCCTCGGCAATGGATACTTGTTCTTGATAATGTCTTTGTTCAACTGGCGATATTCTATGCACATCCTCATCGACCCATCTTTATTCTATACAAATAACACGGGCGCACCCCAGGGCGAAACGCTATATCTAATAAAGACCTTATCAAGCAAGTCTTACAACTATTCTTTCAATTCTTTCAACTCTGGTGGGGCCATATGGCATTGCGAAATAGAAATGGGATGAGTGCCCGGAACCAAGTCAATACAGAAGTCAATATCCCTGTTGGGTGGCATTCCCGGCAGGTTTATAAGAAATACCTCTGGAAACTCTCGGACAACTGGTATAGAATTCATGGAAGGAACCTCCGCACTTGAATCGTCGACATAAGCCAAATAAGCTAGACACCCCTTCTCGACCATATGCTGAGCTTTCATATAAGAGATAACCCTATTGGAAGAATGACAAGGAGTTCCTCTCCACTCTAATCGAGTTAACCCTAACAAGTCTAAGGTCACCGTCTTGGTGTAACAATCCAATATAGCATGATAAGGTGATAGACAATTCATACCCAATATAACATCAAAGTATACCATATCAAGAATCAAAAGATCCACACTAGTTTCAAGACCCACAATGGTAACCATAAATAAACAATAAACACGATCTACTATAATAACATCCACCAGCGGTGTGAACACATACACGGAGGCACTCAAAGAATCAAGGGGCACAACCAAATATGAAGCAAAATAGGAAGACACATATGAACAAGTAGAATCCGGATCAAATACAATTGAAGCATCTTTGCTGCAAACTGAAACCGTACCTATGATAACGGCGTCAGAAGACTCAACCTCAGGACTGGTGGGAAAAACATATCATCAGGGCTGGGCTCTGCCACTTTGAACTGCATCTCTAGAACAAGCCCTAGCTAGCTGGCCTCCACCTTTAGGAGCCTGACCTCTACCTCTAATGGCCTAACCACCACCTCTAGCTGCTGACCCCTGCTTTTGGCTGGCTGAGCGGGTCATGAAGCACCCGGTGCCGGGACCATGACACGAGAACCCTAATGCTGAGAACTGCTCGATGCACGAGGGCAATATCTAGCAATGTGCCTTGGATGATCACAAGTGTAATAGGACCTCGACTATCGTGACTGATGACCCTTAAACTAACCCTATCAACCGGAGTAACCACCCTAAAAACTCTGGAGCGGAGATGCACTAATAGGAGCTGGTGGTGCATTGTAGGCTAGGTGGTTGGAATAATGTATATAAGGGCCACGACTACATGAAGCACCATGAAAGGCCTGGAGTGCTGAATGAAATGGCCTGGGAGGATGGCCTCTACCAAAACTACCCCGACCTCCAGATGAGGCTCCACTGAATCCGTCAGAGTGACGAGGCCTCTTGCTAGACCCCTAACCACTCTTCTGAACTAAAACCATCTCGACTTGCCTGGCAACATTGGCAGTAGTCTGAAAAGAAATCTCACTCCCAGTCTCTTTAGCTATCTGCAATGTGATAGGCTGAGCAAGTCCCTCAATAAACCTCCTTACCCTCTCTCTCTCGATGGGAAGAATAAGAATAACATGACGGTCCAAATCCACAAAACGGGTATTATATTGAGTGACGGTCATGCTGCCCTGCTGGAGATGCTCGAACTGCCTGTGATAGTACTCTCTCAGTGTGATAGGAAGGAACTTCTCAAGAAATATCTAAAGAACTGGTCCCAAGTAAAAGCAGGCAACCCGGCTGGTATAGTCAATACAAAGTCATTCCACCATCTCTTAGCAGAACCAGTCATATAAAACACAGCAAAATCAACCCCATTAGTCTTCACTATCCCCATGTTCCGCAACACCTCTTGGCAGTAGTCAAGATAATCCTGGGGATCCTCGGAAGGTGCACCACTATAGTGAACTGAAAAGAGCTTGGTGAAATTGTCCAATCTCAATAAACCCTCGGGAGTCATAGCATGGACATCATTGTCATGTGTCGCAATAGCTGGCTGAACTACTCCAACTGGCTGAGCTACTGGAGTCTGATACTGGGGAGCCACCTGCTCCGGGGTGTGAGTAGCAGGAGTCTGTTCTCCTCCTCTAGCCTGAGAGACGACTGGTGCCATGGGAAAATTTCCACCCTAGGCTACACTCTCCATAAGGCCCACCAAATGGACCAAAGCATCCTGAAGCACTGGGGTGGCGATGAACCCCTTGGGGACCTGAGCTGGTCCTACTGGAGCATTCAGGGTTGGAGCCTCCTCATAAACTCGACCCGAGGCTCCGCCGCTGGTGCTGCTGCTCAGGCTTGGGTTGAGACTTTCCCCTGCCTCGACCTCTAGAACGTCCTCGGCCTCGATCTCTGCCCCCGTAGGAACTATCGCCAGGGGCTCTGGCTGCTACTCAGCTGAGAATTCGGTACGTGTTCTCACCATCTGCGAGAGAACAAGAGTAGAAGAGTCCGATTAGCAATGAGAGAACAAAATTGCATGACAAAAAAGAAAAGAAAGGACATTGTTCCTAAACTCTGTAGCCTCTGGGAGATAAGTACAGATGTCTCCGTACCGATCCCCTAGACTCTACTAAGCCTACTCGTGAATTGTGAGACCTAGGCAACCTAGTGCTCTGATAGCAACTCATCACGACCCAAAATTCCCACCGTTGGGACCGTGATGATGCCTAACATTTCACTTGCTAGGCAAGCCAAAGTTAGAGATTCATTCAAGCCAATTCTTATACATCTCAATAATTAACAGTAAACTATAACGAGTTAAAATGAAAGCGAAAATTCATAACAACCTCAATATATATTCTACTACCAGGATCTAGTGTCACAATTCACGAACTTCTAAGATTTCACTACAAGTAATTGTCTGAAAGAAATACAACTGTTCTCTAAGTGAAAGAAACAGTAAAATGAAATGTCTAGAAGGGGACTCCACGGTCTGCGGACGTCGGCAAATCTACCTTGGGTCTTTTGAAGGATGGATCCAGCAGCTAATCTCGCGATCAGCTCGGGCCTGTACCAAAATCTACACAGGAAGTACAAAGTGTAGTATCAGTACAACTGACCCCATGTATTGGTAAGTGTCGAGTCTAACCTCGGCGAAATACTGATGAGGCTAACACAAGACACCAACAAATAAACCTGTGCAGTATAACAATATATATATACCAATAACAACAATAAAAGAAACAAGACAAGTAGTCTTCTGAAGGGGACATACTGGGGGGATCACAACATAAATGATCACAACTTTAAATAAGCACATTGATCAACCGATATACTTTGAACAAATAGGAACAAGTAAGCATAGTAAAAGAAAGTACACGACATCACCCTTCATGCATTAACTCTCTCATAACATGGCATGACATCACCCTTCGTGCATTAATGCTTACAATATGGCATGACATCATCCTTTGTGCATTAACGCTCACAAAACATGGCACGACATCATCCTTCATGCATTAACGCTCACAAAACATGGCAAGACATCATCCTTCGTGCATTAACACTCTCCCTCACCAAAATAATGAACAATAACAGCAGGGAGATAGAAATATCAAGAACAAGTCTTACTTTAACATTAAGTTACATAATACCAACCTCAACTTTGAATCAATACTCAATCAATACCGAAATTCATAAATATGATAAGAACGATACACATAACGATTAACTAGTCTAAGCATGGGTAATATGACCATAGAAAGCTACAATTACATGAATAAGACTCACTCGAATGCTATGACTTGACAACAACGGATAGGTACTCGTCACCTCACCTATACGTTCTACTCAACATTCAAACACGTAACAAATAGGCAAATAAGACCTAATCCCTCAAGATCTAAGCATGTGTAATATGAACACAGAAAGCTACAATTGTATGAATAACACTCACTCGAATTCTATGACTCGACAACAACGCATAGGTACTCGTCACCTCACCTATACGTTGTACTCAACATTCAAACACGTAACAAATAGGCAAATAAGGCCTAATCCCTCAAGCCAAGGTTAACCACAACACTTAGATCTCTCCGCGAACAATTCAAAGCTCCACCGGGGCCTTCCCTCTTGAATTCACCTCCAAACCACTCGTGACTAGCCACAATTAACTCAATAACATCAAATATTGCTAAAGGAATCAACTAGAATGCATAAATTTAGATTTTCCAAACTTTCCCTCAAAAAGTCAAAAATTAACTCCGGGCCCGCTTGGTCAAAATCAGAGGTTCGGACCAAAATCCATTTTCCCATTCACCCCCAAGCCTGGATATATAATTGGTTTTGGAATCCGACCTCAATTTAAGATCTAAATCCCCAATTTTCCAAATCCCTAGTGTCTACCCAAAACCCCCTAATTCTACAATGAACACTCAAGCTATTAGGTTAAAAATTCATGAAATGTAATGGGTAATTGAAAGAAAGGGGTTTAGAATCACTTACAACCATTTTGGGAAAGAAAATATCTTGAAAGAATCGTCTCTTGGTTTTCTATCTTTTGAAAATTTTAAAGAATGGCTTAAGTCCCGTAATGGGAATTTTTAATAGATAGGGGACAATGTTCATTGCATTTGCGTGAACACTATCGCGTTCGCGAAGAGAAGCGCCTGCTAGGCTTACGCGATCACGAATCCCTCACCGTGTTCGTGAAGGCTACACCCCTTGGACTTGCGTTCATGAGTCCGTACTCACATTCGCGATGAAGGAATGACTGAACCCTCCCCCAGGTCCCAAATGCTTTGCGTTCGCGAAGGGTAAGTCCCCCATCGCTTCGCGTTCGGGACCTAACCTTCACGTTCGCAAAGAAGAAAATTTCACCCTAACCAGTTCACTCTTCACGTTCACGAGAGTACCCTCATGAACGCGAAGAAGAACACACCAGAACACCAGCTGCAACAAAATACTAGATTTTTTAACTTCAAAACAACCCGTAGCCTATCCGAAAATCACGTGATCCCTCGGGGCTCCAAACCAAACATGCACACATGTCTTTAAACATCATACGAACTTGGTCGCGCAATCAAGTCGCCAAAAAACACCTACAATTACGAATTGAACACCAAATCGAATGAAATTTTCAAGAAAGCTTTAATACTTTTATTTTCTCAACAGGACGTCCGAATCACGTCAAACCGACTCTGTTTCTTACCAAATTTTACGGATAAGTATTAAATATTTTAATGGACCTGTACCTGGATCCGGAACCAAAATACGGACCCGATAACAATGAGACCAAACATTAACCAAATCCTTAAAAAACCATTAAATTTTCAGTCTTTCAATTTTCATTAAAAATTCATATCTCAAGCTAGAGACCTCAGAATTCGATTCCGGGTATACGCCCAGGTCCCATATTTTAATTCGGACCCACTGAGATTGTCAAAATATGGGTCTGGATCTGTTTACTCAAAATATTGACTGAAGTCAACTAAAATTATCTTTTAAGGCAAAAATTCTGTTTTAATCAATTTTTAGTATATAAGTCTTCAGAAAAAATACTCGGACCATGCATGCAAATTTAGGAAGGATAAATTAAGATACTTATGGCTTCGAAGCATAGAATTTAGTTCTAAAATATGAGATAACCTATCGGGTTATCACAATTCGAGTTGTAGCTTGTTAGGGCTTTGATGGCAATTGTATGATATTTTAGACGGTGTTTGAGCTGGCTTATTGCCCGAGTAGATTGTACTGGGTGATATGAGGTTATTGGACTTGAGATCGGGGCGATCAGATTTAAGTAGGGTATATTAAAGAGAAAATATCGTTATTCAGTTCAGAATGAGGTAATGGTTCTTGTCAGGTGAAGATACCCCATGATTTATTGTTTTACAGGTGTTTATGAGTTTGTACACTTCTCTTTTATCGTGGCAATATTGCAAGAGTGTTATGAAACATATTGCTGGCATTAGATTAGTGAAATTACAACTATTGTGGTCAGAGGATATTATTATAGGCATGCGAATTATGCGGTGTATGGTGTGATTTCAGCAAAGGTGCATGATCATGTTTTGTTATAGTGTGTAGTGATTGATGGGTATTTGTACGTTAGAATTATGGAAAATTTTGGATTTTGGAACCTGGTTCTAAGACAAGATCTGGATTGAGCTAATGTGCTCACACAGGTTGTGGTGGCTCTGGGTAGGTGCACGAGGTGTTAATCAGTGATTTTGGAAAACTCCGAAACAGTTCTTGTCACGTTCGAAGAAGAACATATGTTTAAGTGCGGGAGAATGTAATGATCTGTCCGGTAATTTTGAGTTCTAGCGCATCGTTTGGCGGTTTGAGGCCTTGGGTAGCTTCACTTCATGTAATATGACTTGTACGCGTAGTAAGAATTGAATTTCAGGAAGTTCGGAGTTGATTCGAATGGAAAATTCTCAATTCAGAAGCTTTAAGTTGGAAGAGTTGACCAAGGTTTGACTTTTGAGTAAACGAACTCCAAATCGGGATTTGAAATTTTCAATAGGTTCGTAGGATGATTTCGGACTAGGGTGTATGTTCGGGTTAAGTATCGAGTGGTCCAGGAGCATTTCAGCGCTTATTGTGGAAAGTTGGCAATTCGAGGGTTTTAGAATTTCCTATGTTTATTTTGAAGTGGACTTTGGTGTTATCGATATCCGTTTGGGGTTCTCATCCTTGAATAGGTTCATATCATGATTTATGACTTCTACGTAAATTTTGGTGTGATTTGAGGCATCAAGTAGGTTCATGTTATGTTTTGGGACTGGTTTGTGTAATTGGACGGGGCCCCAGAGGCCTTTGGTAAGTTTTGGATGTGTTTGGGTTGTATTGCGCTCTTATTTGATATTTTAATGTCGTTTATTTGGACATAAAATGTACCATATTGATCAAAAGACCTTTGATTTGTTATTGCATTGAACCATTAGATCCGTATTTATAGAACTATAGTAACAAGAATCATCGAATTTTGAGGTTGTATGAGAGAGTTATGCCCATTTCTGCATAGGGAACGATTGCTGGTTTCTGGTGCGGACTTTGTTCTTCGCGAACGTGAAGAAGAAAATTTGGTTGACCGTTCAATGCCGAAAAATTGCTCTTCGCGGATGCAAAGGTGTCCCACAAAGGGAAAGAACAAAAATCGCCTGGATAGTTTTTTAAATGGGCAGACCGAGCATTTTAGTATTTTGAGCATATCTTGATTTCTAGATCTTCATTTGAGGTGATTTTTGCAGTGTTGTTCTTGTCTCAACAAGGGGGTAAATATCTGACATTTATTTTGATGTATTTCCATGATTATTTTCGTCGGTTATCATTTTTATCCGTATTTGGATTGCCGAAATTGGTGGTTTGAGCCCCAAAGTTATGAGATGGTAAATCCTTGATTCGAGGGTCAATTCATGGGATAAATTGGATAATTTTTGGAATATAAACTATGTAAGTTATGGGTAATAATTATTTTCAATATTTTTTGAAATTCGGGCACGTGAGCTCGAGGTTTGACTTTATTGACTTTTCTAGGGGAGTTGAGAATCATTATAAATTGTTAAATTGTAGGCATTGGAGTATATTTTGATTGATTTACACCTTTTATGACTAGTTTCGGAATGTTTAGCTTTGAGTTGTGGTGTTAGAGAGGTGTTGGAGCCGGTTACGGAACTTTGGGGTGAGGTAATTCTCCTGTCTAACCTTGTGAGAGGGAAACTACCCCCAGGCGATGTAATTGTTATGTGCTACTAGTTTTGGGTGCTACGTATGCACGAGGTGACGAGAGTCCATACGTAGTTAAAGCATGTTTATGTCCGGGTAGACTTAGGACTTTATCATGTAATATTTGAATTATTTTGAACTCACTCTACTGGCTTAATTAATTTAATTTATAATTAAAATTGATATATATATATATATATATATATATATATATATATAGCCTTATCACCTTGAGTTGTTGGCAAGTTATTCGACAAATGATAAAGGTTTTATTTACTTTGTGCTCTTGTAGTGCATTGTAAGCGTGTGTTTCGTAATTTGATGATTTCCTTCCTTTCTTCTCAAGCGGGACGAACACCTCGGTAGTATAATAGATGCAGCTATGGTTCATGCCGCTCAACCCTCGGCAGTTTACACATTATTCTTGATCGAGCCGTAGACCTCAGCATAATCGTGCGTTATATCGTTAGTAATTAGAATCTTCATGAGACTATCCTTCCATTGATGCATGGCACTTCATATAGTATTTCCCTATCCGTCTGATACTGGCACTTGTTATATCTGAGCTATTGAGGTAGAAACCAGAAACTGAGGGATTTATATCTTTAAAAGAAGTTTTTAGCAGATTATGTGATTTACGATTTTAACCCATTATTATTGTTATGCTTTACATCAGCTTATGATTTACCGTAGTGCTTTATTGGATCTCTATCAAGTGTCGATATCGACCCCTCATCACTACTTCTCCGAGGTTAGGCTAGATACTTATTGGGTACGCGTTGATTTACGTACTCACGCTACACTTCTACACTAAATGTGCA